>VYZW01032348.1:0-60000 GCA_013401315.1 Balaeniceps rex | reverse complement strand
TGAAGAAACCAAAGCTGGATTTGAATTAAAAAGAACAACCAAAAAAAACCCCCAAAACAACCCACCACCAAAAAAAAGGATGTTTAAATGATCTAACTAATGGGAAGGTATCCTGGGTATGAAGAAATGTTCTGCATAATACCTCACACTTTCTACTCCACATCAAAACCCAACACAGTAAAATTTTGTTGTAAATCAATGGTGATTTTGTATTACAATGCAGAAATGCAGAGTGATTCAAAAGGACACAGGTTTTTAAATGGTTAATGGAATATTTCCCAACTCAGTTCAGTTTGGAAAGCAACCTTAATTTCAAAGATCATTGTTATCACAAACCTAATTACAGTGGATTTTTCTCTCATGTCAGCTGTTAAACTTTCATTGATTTCAGTAGTGCAGGGTAAACCCATAAGCAGCATATCAAGATTATCTGCAGAAAGGGATGATTCCCTACTATTATTTCTAGTTGTAGCACCCAAAGATTCCAGCTGGGCTCCATACTGTTCTGGACACTCATCACACAGATAACAGAAAATGTCTACTCCAGAGGCCTTGCAGTCAGAGGCGACCGGTATAGAAGAGAATGAGAGTGAACTGCTACCTCAAGGGGGTCTCAGCGCTATAATTCAAACACAAGCTGTTTGCCTGACAGATCCTTTCTTTGTTATTACCCTCAGCCTGTATATTAAATATTTCTACGTCCTTCTAAACTCTACTTGCCTTTTCTGTACCCTTATGGTCTCCTATCAACCCCAAAAGTCAAAACAGACATACACAAACAAGAGGAGAATCCAAGCACACTTTCACTAGTTAATTTTTAAAAAAAAAAAAAGAAAAAAGAGATTATACTTGTACTTCAAGAAAAAAAAATAAATGTTTTTCAGAGAACAAATATATTTAGGAATAAATAGGTGGGCAGTATAGTTATTGAGTGCTGGGGTGTGGGGGGGGAAATCACAAAACAACTGGCTGAAGAAAATACTGCAAATTCAAAATACATCGGTAGAAATGAAGTCTACCAAACAGAGCAAGTCAGGTGGCATGATTGGAGACAGCAGCAGCTCGGACCACAAGTACAGAATCCAACTTCTCAGGGAAGAAAAGTACTCTGAATCATAGCAAAGTAAATAATTCAATTCATTTTATAGTAACAATTTATCCTCAGAGCAGTCTGAAAATACTCTCATCTACCTTCTGGGCCAAAACCAGTATACAGCACACGGACTGCCACCTTGCATGGGCAGCTCCTACAAGACGAAGAAAGGCAGGCAAAATTTACCTGCTTTGTGTTGTAAAGAACCTTGCACTGGCTCTGTTGCCTCTTGCATCCACCTGTCTAATGCCCACCAGGTCTAGCATGCTTATGGCTTTGGAAACATTAATGCAGCATAACAAGCCTGAACTTTTGTCTATAGTTCTGCTGCCTCCACCCGAGCAGTAAACAGCTCCTGTGGTTGAGGACCCATCCATAGGAGTATACCACAAACAACATCTGGCAGCGCCAACCCAAGAAGGCAAGCTTATCCTAGGGTCAGGGGAATTCCAAAATCTTCTTGTAGACAGAGCATGTAGAGAAAGCTTTATGTTTACCAGTTCGTATGGACAGAAATGTCAGCATATAAAAACTGTCATGGAGTATAATAAAATAAACTAGCTTCAGGAACAGGAAGAATAAAAAGAATATATTACCTTAGGGTAATATGAAATAATTCCCTTTTTTTTTTTATATACTCCCATCTTACTTCAGGTCTTTTCTATATACACAGTGACAGCCATTTGCATACATTCGCACTTCACAGTAATAGTGAACAATGAAAAAAATCCCAATTTGTAAAGCTTCCTCCCACTCTTCCTTACTCTGGTGCAAATGCTGTGATTGGAATTCAGGCAACTGAGCTGCATGTGTGTAAAAGAAGTATGAGCAAAGACAGCATCCAGTGTATTTAGTCTGCAGCCCAAATAAATACTTGCAATACTATGTTGTTTTTTTCTTTTTGATTGGCAGATTTTATATGCATTATTTATTAAGTTGCACTAGGGTCATGTCCTAGCCTCAATGTTTTTTTTCCCCATTTATTGTTATTTATTATTTGTATTGTAGCAGCACCAAGTAGTTCCAGCCATTGCCTGGATCCCATTCTGTTAAGTACTGCAACAGCTAGACCAAAAGATAGGGATGCACATTGTCTGGGTAGAAGGCAAAAATGTCTAATGCTTTGCAAGCATGGACTTGCTGAGCTGCTTGCATGTTTCTAATAGATCCATTTTCCCTATAGGAGGGGCATATGGAAGAGAATGGGAAGATGGAGTGGTGGTGAAATGAGTCCAAAAAATCACAAGTTTCAATAAATAAGCAGAAAAGAACCTGCACATTTGCATACTCACACAGTTTGTATACAACTATGTTTGTAATACACGTTGCCCCAGCTGACCTTGTCGTGCAAACATCTAGGACCCTGAAAAGATGCATCTGTTTCCACAAGACACATTTCACAGCCACATCGTAACAGTCATGAACATGGGACCTTGACTGTAAACAGATCAGACTGATATTCCCCAGAACTCAGCAATTTTCTTTAAAGAAATTAAACCAGACAGACAAATGGAAATACAAAAGTACTCTCTATTGGGAAAGATGTTAAGTCTAAAGAAAAGCATCAAGACAATTATCGAAGTGATCATTAGCATTTCTCATTGTCCACAATGGCAAACTGGACATAGAAGCAGAAAGAGTCTGTCACAGCTTTGGGGAGTCTTTGGTACCATTTGATTGATACTCTCTTAAATTTTAGGAATGGGAAGGAATGAAAGCTGCGTTTATTTCAATTGCTGGCAAACAGCAGCCTATTTGAAATTTCTTGTCAATCTTATTTTTCAACCACACCCCAGATAAAATCTGCAGTAGAAACCCTCCTGCTTCACAGCATGCAAGGTTGGCACAGAGCAGAGACCAGCAACTCTCTGCATTTACCTCCTCCCACACTCCAGCTTAGAGTTTTCATAAAAATCCTGACTGAATACACAGCTTCTGTCTTGGTGAAGTGGCTTGCTTTCAGCTGTGAAGAGTTGAAAAGAGTAACACATATGACTTCCCTTTCTTCCTTCTCCCTCACTCTCCTGATTTAGTCTCCATTACCTCATATGCCATAGAACCTGTTATAGCCATGCTATAGGTAGTCATGGCAAACTGGCAGTAGTTTCTATACTAATCTCCTTTGATGTGGATGGTTACACAGACACAGAAAACGGGGACTCATCTGCTTTTTTTCTCCCAGAGGTTTATGGAAATGGACATAGGAAGGCACCATCTCCAGCGGAAATTGCTACCGTACCCATGTAGACTATGTGGTCAGATTAAGTTATACATCCAGTCCACAAAGTCTAGTTTTAAGGCAATGAAACTAATATGGCATTCAAAGATGAACGCAAAAGCAGACTGGACTAGTATACATCCTTTTTCTTTAATATAGTTGAGAACATAAATACATCTGTAAATTTTCTCAAGATATTTTGACACACAAATTTTGTATAAAACGAGTAACATCTGCAGGCAAAACTGTGGATTCGCATGTCATGCTGAACCCTAATCCAGACAAAAATGAGTGCATTTCCTTCACTTTGGTAATTCTGGTGACATTCTATGCTTTCTGAAGGAACGGCGTGGATTGTGCACTGTGCTTTGTTTTCCCAATCAGCACCAAGTTTCTAACCTCTATTTCTTTATCTGGATTCTTTTCCTCAAGGGTCTGTGGGGAGTCCCTGCAAGTCGATATCAATGCATCCCACCCCATGCTGCACACCTAGATTCTGTGATTTGGAGCAACTCCTCCCTCACCCTCAGCTTTACATCACTTGTTCTTCGATTTCTCTCCTTTCTGTGATCTCTTCTACTTTTGCTTAGGATTGTTCTGTAGCCTTGCACAGTTCTTGCAGAAAACAGAATCATCTGGTCTCATCCCTTACTGCTGAGAAAAAATGAAATGCAATAAATCCCAGCAAATCTGGTGCCTTTATTCACACATTTGTATCCCTATTAAATGCCATCTAATAAATTCTGCATCATGAAAAATTAAAGTTGGAGAGGGAGGGAAGAGGAACTTATGTGGCACTTGTGAAAAATCTAACCAATCTAGCTGATGGGAAAGTATGATGGAATAGAAAGCAGGTGAAGACAAACTGCTGCTTCCCTTGAATTTATTAGAAAAGTAACAGCTAAGTCAATTCCAGCAATGCTTAGGGGTCCATGAAAGGAGTGGCAAGGACAAGTTGTCAAATTAACCAGGTTAAAGCAGGGAGGAATAAATATAATACCATAGTAAAAAAAGTAGCATAACATGTTTAGGTATTGTATTTAGTTCTTGTTGTGTCTCAGGGTGGGGGGGGGAACAGCTGAAAACAGAACTCAAGGGAATAGAAAGGACAACAAAAATTAGAGGAACAGAAAGCTATCAGAGAGTGATATGGAGAGGTGAGTTCAAACAGAAAACTACAAATACAAGTGCTGAAGACTAACAAAACCAAACAATGGCATGGGAAAATCTTGCAGCACAAGAGCTAGTCAGTCCCTGAAAACAAAGTGTTTTCTCCAAGGCCTTTGACCATCTCTGAAACCCCGTGGCCAGAGCCTCTGTAGTGCTGCAGACCCACCACAGTCCTACCTCGCGGGGAAGAGCCCGCTGGGAGAACCCATCCCTTCCTCCCCGCATGCAGAGCTTCCATCATTTGCTCACAAACTGCACCTTAAGTGACATTGGCTGTTAATGAAACATACACTTGGACTCACAGTAATTTGTTGTTTTTAAAATGTCACTGCACACAGGCAGCTGCTATTACAAATTCAGGCAACAAGCAGTGTTACAGCAGAACTGGACAGGGCACTATTGCTGCCCCTCAGTGGGCTGCTCTCAACCTGCAAATACCCAACCTCATTTTGAGGATGGGAGGTGGCCAGCAGTTTCCCAGAATATCACATGCCATCCTCTTCCTCTCACAACTGGCCTGATGGTGCAACTGGGATCCCCCCCCCCACGCTCATGAAACGTTTTCAACTCTGAATTTTGAGCTGTATTTCTTGATGTCTAAAAGGAGGGTGTACCTAAACCACAAGTTTTGAAGACACCCCGAGGCTTAAGGAAACCAACACACATGCACACGAGTGTTCCCTGCCATCCATTCACAAAGCAATTGAAATAAAAATTACTGCATTTAGCAGTGGCAGAAGTGCTACGAGTGAGGCAACAGCAGTGAGGAGCTCTCTTTATTCACCGTGGCCCCTCATTATGTATCACTTGGAGAAATCCTGCTGTTTTCTCTGTTTGCAAGGAAGCCTCAAGCCTTTTCTCAGCAGCTGTCACTTGGTTTGCAAAAAAAAAAAAAGCCTCTCAGCACCATGGCGATTAAATACCATTATAACTTTCCTCCTTCTGCATACTACAGCAGGCAATCAATATGGGCTTACATTTTATGAGACAAGGAGTTAACTTGTTCAATTACAGTGCAGACAGCTCTATTCTTTTGTAACAAGTAATCTGGGTAGGGAAATCGATACTGACAGGCCCGATGCACGCCAGCTAATTTCATATTATCCTCAGCCAATCGGGTACCTGCGAATAATAGAGTTGTTGTTACAGTTCATTATGGGGAGGTGGGATCAATATCGGTACAATAAGAGGATTGGCAATGCATCTGCTGCATAAGTAACCCTGAAGGGAAAGAAGGTCCCACCAGTGCAGCCGGCACGCTCACATTTACATAGCCGGGGAAAACAAAAGTGCCGGAGAGGTCCCTGCGCCCTGACCTACAATTAAAGATGAAAACACCCCAGAATTGGAGCAGGATAAACAAACCTCCCTCGCCTACCGTCAGAATAAAACAGAGAGGGGGCAAAGTTGAAGAAAATGTTAATAGCAGATTAAAAAGACATGCATATGCTTCATAAAATGAGATAACACACGCACGGCTAAATGAACCAGAAACAATCTATTATTTTTTGAAGCATTACATTAATAGACAATGTATGTTTGACAAAATACAAGGCAGAAAGGGAGAAAACATGCAGTCATATTCTGATGAAGATTATATATATTTTATACATGTGATATTTCATGGAACATGTTTTCTTTGATGATGCAAAGTCTTACCTATGTTAACATTTATTATGCAGGGTGTGCAAATGGGGCATAAGAAAAATGAGAGATTCTGGTATTCAAATTAGGGGCTAGAGAGAGCATTCTGTGGTGTGTGTTTAAAACAGCTTGAGAAGTCACAATCTGCTTGTTATTTAGTTGGTTTAAGAAATACAAGTGGAATAAAAACATTTTTGAAAATAAAAGTGGTTTTGACAATAGCATAAACACTTTTTGAAAGAGCTGGATTTCTTTAGATAACAAAAAATCCATTGTTACCTGTCCTTACTCACAGAACAGATACCAGAGGTACCCTGGAAGGGTTACACATAACATTTTCATAAAGCTTTTTTTTTTTCCCTACTAGGTACCTAATTTGAGACAACACAGGTTTTGATTTCAGAGGCAGTGAAAGCTCGCAGCCTTAACTGACTTACAGTGGAGCTGCAGCTGTTCATTAAACACTACCCTTAAATCAATGGCAAAACATTGCTTGGCTTCCCAGGGACAGAAATCCACCAGAGCTGCCTAAAACCACATCCCAATTCAGGAAAAGCTTTTGAAAACACAAGTTTTATCACAATAAAAAAATAACACACACCAAGATGAGCAGGTACCAACTTTCAAATTTCAAAAGAGTGTTCCAAGGATCAAGATACGAAGGCTTAAGTATCAAAATGTCGCCCAAATGGAACGTAAAATCAGAAGGCATCCAGAATACGTGGACTTGGGGGGGGGGGGGGGGGTAAACAAACCTGTTCCAAGGACTTTCACCTCTGTACTAATTAGGCATTTGTTCTTAATCATCCACATTGCTCTTAATGGTTCCCATTTAAGCTTCCCAACTTTCCTCTTCTGAAACTTGAACTGCTCCATACCTGGGTTTTCAAGAGAACTGTCCTCACCACAGGACACACAGCACCACCTCTCCAAGATGAGCCTCTACAGCTCACCAGAAGCCAAATTAGCATCAACTGAGGATTTAGAAACTCATTCTTCCATCTTAAAACAATGCATTTTGTGTGTTTTGATCCTCATGGGGCCCTTCCGTCTCAGGATATTCTATGATTTTCTTCTTAGAAGTTCTCTTCTACCTGCTTTCAAATAGCAGTGTGAGCATGGAAGACAAATTCACTCCAAATTTTGGAAACACTGTAATCACAAGGTACCTGAATTTTTAAATGGACTTATGTACTATACAAACATTTTCATCAGTTGTCAATTTCAACTTTGAGGAACAGTATCTCTATTTTAAAACCAACACAGGTTGGTTTTTAAGACTATCCATTCTTTTCTTGTATACCTTAGTCATGAACCCTTGAAATGTTGCAATAGTGGCAATACATACAGTTGGCTTGACATTTCAGATCTTTTCACATATTCTATCAATTTGTGTTCAGAGAAACTGACAAAAGAAAATGCAGTGTGACTTCCATATGAGATCTGCCTCTCTAGAGAAAATGAAAAAGAGCCTAATCCTAGACAAAAGTGATCCATGCGGCTTGGAAAACACAATGTATCTTGGTTTGGTGCAGATATATTTTCATAAAGACTTGAGTGGAGCAATCTGAGTGGCCTCAGGAAACCAAAGCTGAAGCCTGTCTTTGGGTCTCAACTCTAAATAAATTTAGCAGTTTCGACAATCTCTACTGGACATTTATCCACATAAAAACCAAACCAACCACTACATAACTTGGTATGTTTCAACCTGACCATCCATTTTTACTCTTGAAAGGCTCACAGGCAGAGATATTTGCACAGCAGTATTAGGCTGTGTTGGCAAGGCTGGGCAGAGCCACTCATCCAGCCCTCATTTGGTGCTCTGGTACCACTCATCAATTTCTGAAAACTGAAATATCCATCAGCTCAATCCCTCCCCTCTGTTTGTACTCTCTCAAAAATTCTGGATGGGATGCAAAAGTGTCATTAGTATTAATGGCCCTTTCAAGCCAGCCTTAAAAGAACAAGTTTTTGTTAACTCTGCAGTTCCTTTTAATGCATTATAGCCTTTGGAATAGATTACTGGTAGCCTAATTTTGTTCATTATTTATCCTGGGCATTTTTGAAGTCCATTAATTGTTTTTCATCAAAATGCAAAAACAGGCATAGTTGAAGAGGGGGCAGGCACTTGTGTACATGCTGCATTCTCACTCCACACTCATAACTCTCACCAGCTCAACTTGCAATAAACAGAGACTACAGGGAAGATTTTATGGATCCGTCACCAACGTGCGTCAAAGCCATCAAAAAAGGAGTTTGGAGAAGCCTCACTCCTAAGAGAGTTGATATTACGTATGTTAGAGAAATCAACTGCTTTGTCTGTGCCTTGAGCACAAAGCACTCCCACTAGACTTCATGGCTGCGAAATAATGCAGCCTAAAAGATGACTTAGAAGGAGACTACATTTAACCATCAGAGAAAACAGTCCTCAACTGTGCGACACCTCCATCCACCACTGACATCAAGGAATCAGTGTTTTATTTCCCTCACACATCAAAATACTGCACAGAATACAAAGTAATATGCATGGAAATACACCCAAATGTTTTCAAATTACATCTCATTAACATAGAAAAATAGCATAGAGGTTGCAAAAGAGGAGAAAGGAATTACATACACTCTAAATGCTCAGCTATCTTAACAGTTAAGCAAGGTACACACATTGCAGAGAACATGGAAGACGGATCAGCAGATTTTTATCTATCCTCATATACTCTAGAGTAAAAGTAAATCAATGTATATTAGCTGGGAGCAACCAGCAGCAGCCAGACTCTGAGAGTCTCTCCAGGTGCACTAGTAGGCATAAGTAAGAAATATGTGCTTTTCTCAGTAAGGGATAAACGGTTCTAACTTGTCCTCAGAGAGCCCTCCTATGTATCAGCATTACTATTCTCTTGATAGATGTTCATTTGTTACAGTGGAGTGTCATAAATACAAGCTAACTTTTATGTCACAGCTCCCAAGTGACCATCCTTTAAAATTCTGAATCATTAGAGCTCTTCAAATCCTAGTTAAATTGATAGAAGGGTGAAACAAGGTTTTGTTTTAAATTCTTAAAACCTGTGCATCTGGAGTACTACAAATGTGCTCCCCCCACCCCGTCATGCTCTGTGTGTCTGCGCTGGCAAAATAAATTCAGGTTTTTTAGAAAGGGCTGAATCTTCAAATTAAATTTATCCACCAGAAACCGGGCAGCGAACAGCTGGACTGAGTTCACTTAGAACAGTTAATTTTTCTGAGACAGCAAAACAGGGCAGTATTGGAGAACAAGATTCATCTCCCATAACATACTGTGCAGTCACCCCAAATCCTACATCGTGGAGGAGAACGCAGGGGCTCAGGGTTTAGCATGCTGACATTTCAGACCAGCTCATTTGGCGACCACAGCTCCAGACAAGCCTTTGTGGATTCTGCTTATCCCTTGGTAAAATAAAGATGATAATTACCCTCCTTTCATTTGATTCTCTTAAAATTCAGCTTTACAATCACTCCCAACAAAGACACCTGCTGTGATTCTTGCAAGCAAAGCAACAATTGATGCATTTGTATAATGATGTGCCATATAAAACATTATATTGAAGTGATAGCTTCTCACCTCCAGCTATGGGTACTGTGCATAAGTATTTCTAACAGGCAGCTATTTCATTTAACGGCTACTAAATCCTTGGATATATTTATTAAAAGGCACCGGGCAATTCATGTTTAATTACTTCATAAAAGAAACAGAAGTAGTAGTGGAGGAAGAGTTAAATACTGTACTAAAAGGAAGAAGCTACAACTAATCACAATTAAGAGGAAGTCCCAGGCTATTTAAATGCTACAATCCAATTATATCAGGTAAAATGAATTACTCCTTTAATGCTGACTTTATATGAAGATACCTTCTTATTGCTCTCATTAATAATCATCAGACATCATTTTAGCCCATATTGGCTGCAATAACATTTCTATTAGCATCATGGTGTAGCAGGGCTGACAATTAAAATAAAAAATAAATCAAACTCAGAACTGAATAAATGTAATTATAGTTCAGAAAAGAGCTTTTATGACTATTTGATTAGTCAACTGAACAGTACTTATCTTTTAAATCTTAAACTTCAGTTAAAAGAAATTTTAGACTTCTTATTACAGTAGTCACTGAAAAACTAAGATACAGGCAGCAGATGTTTTCAAGAGTTATTTAGCTGCCTTAGAACCAATATGTAATACATTACCCGAGAAGCATCAAAAAAAATGGACTTATTAGGGCTGCGTACCATCAGATTATAGGGAATTACAGGGGGCATTTAAAAAAAAAAAACAACAAAACAAACAAAAATAAAACCCACAAAAAACCTGCTGCAGAAGACATAAGCGATCAGGCTCCCTTGGTTGCTCCCCCCTGGCCTCCATGCACCATTTTATGCCTGGAAATCTTACCATGGAAAAACATCAAGTTATACGTAACACAAGACAAGACCATGCAACATTATCCATACTGCCATAGCCCAGCCCATAAACAACAACAGGAGCAGTAAACTTCTTTGGGCTCAGAAGATTTCCATGGGATATAGATAGAGGCTACAGAATTGGACCCAGTAGTCACGGCACACAGTGACTAGTTAGTTTGCAATAGATACCAACTTGTTTTATGCAAAATCCAACAACACTTACAAAGAGCCAGGACTGGCTGTTCCAGAAAGGTGAGAATTTATTTATGGGCAAAAAGCAAATAATTGTGGTGGCTTACCTACGCTAGCATATGGAATGCTGCCAGTCCCAGTCAGCTCAAAGGGATGTGTGAATGTTTGGAAACTTATAAAACAAATATTTAATCAAATATGCATCACTATCAAATTTTCTCCAGGAACATGCAGAATTTTTACTTCCAGACTTGAATGTTTGATGCTGAGAATTTGTAACTCATTTACACAACAAAACACACAGAACTACTCTCTTTTCCCTTTTTTTAAGGTGGGGGAGGTATTTTGGTAAGAGTTCCTATATATTCAAGTTTTTCATCCTACACTGAAAACTCCTATTTTAAACTCCTTTTAAACTTCAAGAGTTTAAACTAGGAATCCAGTCCCCATGGCTGCAGAAGACCATCGCAACAATTATGTTCTCATATTCTCATCTTTTATACCAAGAGACCTTTACTAACACCACATTTGAAAGTAGAGTTCCATACTCCCCCATGGATAAAAATAACAATAACTTCAGCTGTAGAAGCATTTATAGTTTTCTTTTCTGAAAAGTTACCAGGCAACAAAAAATAATCCAAAACCCAGCCACAAAAGTTTTCCTGCATTTTCAGGAAACTAAAGTGCAATTCAGTATAAGTAGACATTATAACATTATCATAAAAATTTGCCATCATAGACAGAAAAGGAATTTTTGAGAGAAATGGCTTACAGGCTGTAGCGTCACCCAACTCCCACACATCTTTCAATGAAAACTGGGTGTCACAACCCCCCTTTCTACAGCTCTAGCAGGCCTCCTTTGGTCACGAGACCCAGCAACAAGAGGTACTTATTTGCCATACAAGTTATTCATCTCATTAAAACAAAGCAGTTTTATAATGAAAACTCAAGTAGAAGCATCTGCATTGCAAAAGGATGACAGGTGTATCCAACCTGAAAACATTGGATCCACATCTGCCTCTGGATAGGATTTCCTTTAAATTCAGATGTTTTCAGATTAAAGCTTCAAAGCCACATTTCTACCTTGCATGCGCCACTGTAGGTGAATGACAGCTTGGACATCAACCTTACTGAACCTGGGTACTTTAAACAACACTCACTGGATAGAAGTGCACTAAAGCAGTTACACAGCTTAGCCTTGGGTACACCTACTATTTTGGGGAGCAAACTTCAAGATGTGTATCCAACTACTGACTACTATCCAACACCCTTCTTACAGGTGCTCTGCTCCAGAACTGCACTATATATGACCTACAGCAAAACTGTATATTGAGAATGGTGTTTTAATATGCTAGCCCTTCCTGTGATGGACAATGAAGACTAAGAGGTTGAATGTAAGAGCAAAAAAAAGTGACCACCACATCCTCCCTCCTTAGCCCCAAGTCCACAGCAATGACAACATGTGAAATTGCTCTGTAATCTCCCAGGGGCAAGGGCTGCTTTCTGCTCTGTGTCTAACACAAGCTTAGAGGTGCCTGTGGTTCAGTGATTTCTTGGTCCACTGCCATGTAAATTAATAGTGACAAGAAAATGTAGGTTTAGTTCTGGGGAAGAGAGGAAGGAATGCAAAAATCACTGGCCTCATCTGGATGTGTTGCTCCAAGTTTACATCTGGCAGTCACTTAAGTAGTCAGAGAAAGACTAGAAAGAGATTGGCCCAAGTCTTCCAAGTCTAACCATTGTGCAGTCTTCCCTTGTGTTGAAAAATAATTATGCATTTAGGCATTTTCAGGTTCCAGGTCTAACTTTCAAGGCAAACCAGCTTTTTGAGAAGGTGGAGAGATATCACTTGTATTTTCTGTCACTGGTATCAGTAATATTACAATAGTTCATGCTGAGATGACACTTTCTATCCCAAATGAACCAAATACTTCCTTCAAAAGAGTTTCTCCAAAGCCATGAAATACCATTACTTCTGGTGCTGGTGTGTGCATGTAGGCATCCATGTATCCACATCTGCACATACAGGAGGAGGAACAGGGAAGCAGAGGTGGTCCTCACCTTCCTTTCTCCTCTCTGGGACAAATTGAGCACTGAATGGGAATACTGGGCCAAAAAACTCTGTTGAAGAAGCTTAAGCCCCAGTAGATTCATTTAAGCTTCACTTTTAATCTGCCACTTTCTGTATTGCTTTTGGAATACAAAATTATTTTTAAAAGGCAGGCTCTTTTCTCTTCTACTCATCACTAGCCCTAGAAGGAAGGGCCTTGCTCTGAACACAGTCCTACATTTCAGCAGCTGTGCGTGCCCAGGCTCACTGAGCTCAACTAAAGCAGCTCGGTTTTAATCTAGACTTGATGTTCCAGGGTGACCAGACACAAATCAGACACGCCGAGAGAGGGATTTATCAAACACAGAGTGAATGGAGATCTTGCAGCTCTCACTTTCCTGAGTTCAAAGCATTACAGACAAGTTGCATTTCTTCAAAGAAATAAACAGTTTTTCAGTACAACTCCAAGCTGTCAGCATAGTGTAATCCTTGCTCAATTTTAGTAGAGTTTGTTACTCACAAAGTAGGATAAACTGCAAGCGAAAACTCTATTCCAGCTGAGAATAGACTTTGATTCAATCTAATTGCTTCAGAGGGAAAATGAGAACTATGCTGCAGGCATAGTGCTGTTTAAAGCCCAACAAAATTTATGTCCCATAAAGTTGCAAAGACAGATGGACCAGACACAGGGAGCTCTGTAAACTGCGAGAGAGTCACCCTCTCTACAAAGGCAGACCTTCAAAATTCTTTTCAAGTTTTATTAGAAGATAACTTTGGACTTGATCCCACTCAACCAACCTGGCCCCCTTTTCCTGCCTTTGTGATTCAAGTGCTTACCAGCCCCTGAATTACCAAAATATTCCTTCAGCTGATGAGCTGTCACCAGGCATTTCAACTGTTACCATCAAATCTAAGTGAGTTAGAAGAGACTGAGGAAGCCTGGACCATCCAGCAGGAGTTTTCACGTGCCTGTTCTACAACCAGTTGTCCTGGTTTCAGCTGAGTTAGAGTTACTTTTCTTCCTAGTAGCTAGCATAGTGCTGTGTTTTGGATTTAGCATGAGAAGAATGCTCATAACACACTGATGTTTTAGTTGTTGCTAAGTAATGCTTAGACTAGTCAAGGACTTTCTTTTTCAGCTTCCCATGCTCTGCCAGGTGCACAAGAAGTTGGGAGGGGGCACAGCCCAAGATAGTTGATCCAAATTGACCAAAGGGCTATTCCATACCATATGACGTCATGCTCAGTATATAAACCGAGGGGAGTTAGCCGGGGGGCAGCGATCGCTGCTCGGGGACTGGCTGGGTGTCGGTCGGCGGGTGGTGAGCGGTTGCATCACTTGTTTTCTTTTCCCTGGGTTTTGTTTGTCTCTCTCGTTCTCCTTTTCATTACAATTATTATTATTATTATTATCATTATTATTATTACTATTATTATTATTTTATTTCAATTATTAAACTGTTCTTATCTCAACCCGTGGGTTTTCTTACTCTTGCCCTTCCGATTCTCTCCCCCATCCCACCGGGGAGGGGGAGGGTGAGCGAGCGGCTGCGTGGTGCTTAGTTGCCGAGTGGGGCTAAACCACGACACCAGTCAACAGCAAAAGCTGCACTGCTGACTGGAGGAGCTTTGTATCAAGTCCAAAATGAACATAATAGCTTGCACTTTTAAAAAGCAAATCATCACTTCTAGAACCGCCTGTCTCTAGCTCATTAGCACTGCACTTTACCTTCTTCAGTAAAAAAAAGAAAAAAGACACTTTATCACTCAGTCAAAAACCACTCCAAAACCCTGCGATACCCAACTCAGCCAGCCACCCACCCACCCTCCCCCCGATTACAGATTAGAAAAATCACTAATTGCCATTTCACAACAGCCATCTCTTCAGGACTGAGAACCAAACAACCTGTTGGAAGTTTCAGTTTACAGTAGCTCAAGATTTGCTGAAGAAGCCTCAGTGCTTTCAACAGCAGGGCTGCTGTGGAACTGCAGTGCCGTCCCCTTGCTCCTTTAGGTCCCTTTCAAAATCCCAGGGTGGATCTAGTTCTTTTGGTCTGTAACACACTATTACATGGTAGTGCTTTTGTTTTTGAAGCTCTGCTACCTTGGTTGCTAAAAAAACTTTACTGTTTCTTTTGAAAATGTCCAAATTCCCATTAAAAGTCCTGATCCCTTTGTAATACAAATATGAGTTATAAATATCCAATATAGTAATTTCTGGACTACTCACGCATTGATTTGAAACATCTCTAGACAATTTGCTTTGTATTCTACTGTTCTCCAGTGTCTTTTATAAAGAAAAAGCAGGTTTTAGTTTCAATATAGAGAATTCTTTAAATCCTTGCAGCTTTGACTGTTGATTATTTTATAAAGCCACAGAGAACAGTTTACAAGGAGCCAAATGGGTAATCATTATTCCCCATCAGCAATGAGCTGTGACTTGGGTAAATTGCATAATAAATTAGGTATTTTGAGATAAATGAATTTACAATAAACAATCATGGACTGAAGAGCTCTATTTCTTGTCTCCAAAGGCACAAGCTCTGGTTAAAATCAGCCACAGGTAGTTAAGTGATTATAAACTGTAAAAATAAATCAACCTGATATAATTGCTCCAAGGAAAAAATTACCAACATATTTAAAATTTCAGCAGTGCACCTTTTCCCATATCCATTTGGCATTATCTAATTACCTTCACATTTCATTTCCATCAATGATATGACCTGTATTTTCCTTCTATAACTGTCAGGGAGGGGGTTGGAGGGTGGAGTGGAGGACCAACAGTGATAAATCAACCTCACCATTAGGACCGAAATGGCTCATCGCTGCAGCTCTAAATCCAGGATTTATAAAGATGTCTAGGCCATATAGCACACTTGTGGACACCATAATAAATTCATGAGCACATTGCCAAGGCAAACTACTTCATTATGTGGCAGGCTGCTAGCCATTAATCTAGCAGAGAGAGATTCCTGGGAAACTGAGCCTGCTTGGAAATTTATGCAGGCCTAAAGTTACCCGTTTCATTATGGATTTAATCTGCTCTTTCTGCCCGAGTGCATGAAAGGTTTTTACAGTTTAGATCAAGTGCTTGTAACTCCCTATTTTATATTATTTCTTCAACAATAATGTCCTAATTTTCCTCTCAAAAACTATTCAAACTGAATACCTTCACGCTTGCCTTCCTCTAATATTACACTAGATAAAATATTTATACAATCAATTGACAAAGAGCAATTTTTTCCCTTAAATGTTCCATTAACATGTAAATTTTCATATGATCTTTATCTCATAGGCAAAGTGTGCTTCGAAATGCCCACCTTCTTCCAGGCAGTTAACCCTTTTGTCGGCTGTAAAGAATCCAGATCAAAACAGACTCAGTAGCCTCATTTCTAAAGCCCCTAAAGAGGTCCTGTATTTAAATTACTATTCATTGAAAGGAGATGTAGCTCCTAAAGTAATTTTCTTTCCTTTTTTTGATGGCTCATTCTCTCCTTCTCACACACATGCACAAAGACAGATAGACATGCATTTTAAGTCCAATTCCTATAAATAAGGCATTTCAAATTACTATTTTCAACTTTATAATAGAGCTTAATAAAATGTCACTAATGATGCAGAATATTCCAGATGATACTGTGACTGACACATGGAATTAGATTAATGAGACCAAGTATAAAAATAAAACTTATTTACATTGAACTGAGTAATTGCAGATTACCATCTTCCGTAAATAAAGATTTCTTCACATTCCAGATGGCCCTGTTAATTTATGGTCATTGTACTTACATTACTAAGTGAGAAACTTAGGTCAAAATGTTTTCAGTGATTTGATTCTTATAATGACACATAATGAGAAGACCAAAACCAGAAGCTGGAATAATAAATATGTGCAAAAAAAACCCATCTCCCAACTATTCCATTTTCTTTTATGTTTAATATTCTTTCCTGTTGTTATCTCACTAGAACTCCCAGCCATGCATTTGGGAAAACACTCCAATGCCTTGCTGGAAATGGGTCTAAAAGGTTACATTTGCATGTTAGGGTGGTTCTCATTAAATGCCTGAAGCTAATTTTGATGGACAAGTGCTTCATGTGGATGCCTTTGAAACTGCGATGGCAAACACCCTCTGCGTCATTCTTCTTACTAGTCCTAGTAACCTACTATGTGAGCATGCACACAAGATGTCCTGGTTAATAAATCCATCATCAGCTGAGGGCCAACCTAGAGCCATGATTTTAATAACACAACTTTATCTTTCACATCAATCTTAATAGTAAAAGATTATTATGGAGCAAGAAAACACATGAGAACAAGTCATGTATGTAATGTCTTCCTTTTAATAAAACTCTTCATTTTTCCCTTGTCTTAGATGAGAAAAGTGGCAGGTTATCTTGCCCACTTCAGTAAAATAGTTTCTTTCCCATCAGAAGCATCTGGGTTATAGGACAATTGCATCTCCAATATTGAACAGGTGTATTTTGGTGACAACTCATCGCCTAGTCTTTCAGATATGCAAACATTATGAATAAAATTTCCACCCACACTAAAGTATCTCTCTGATAAGATTTAGCATCTTTGGGATAAAACTTACACTCTGAATAGAAAACTTGTGAGCCACCTGTTTGAAAAAAACAAAATACAAAACAAAACCAAAGCCCTTCCTTTTCCTTAGCAGATGAAGTCTATACTGCAGAATGCAGCCTAGATCCAATGTTGTTGGGTTTTTTTCTTTTTACACCTTATAAAGGGAAACTACCTTTTACATAATTCATTATTCTACTACCAAAGAGAATACTGAACTCAGAAAGTGCATGATCTCCATATCACAGTGGGGAAAAAGATTCATGTGCAAAGAGATAGAGGTTCAGATTCAACAGCTCTTTACATCTCTCTGGCTTGCAAAGACATCACAGTCCACCTAAGCTTTGTTCTCATGCTAATCTGCATATTCCTTTTTCCCCTTCTTTCCCCAAAATATTACCTACTTGCCTCTAACAACGGAGGAGATGATAACTTCAACATGGGGGCCCATTCTGTGAACTCTGATATGAAACACTTACGTGGAATTAAACTGATCATAAAAATACTATAAATCAGCATTAGTCAGCCATTTAATCATTACACTTTGAATTACTTAACAGAGACACACTGTAGAAGGTTGATCTGAATACAAGAAACAGCAACATGCAAGGGACTAAACAATTAATTTGAACAGGTTCAGCAGAATTCCAGCTTTTTCCAGCAGAAAGGAAGATTCTGCATCAACCCAGGAGTTAGGCATAAAACTATTTTTAATAATATTTTTAGTTTGCTAAAAGTGAAGAAATTAAGGTATCTTTCATACAGTTAGCCTCAATCTGAATCAAAAAAACTTAGGAATAAGCTCCACAGGCCTTAACTATGGTCTATGACATTCATAATCCCAAAATCACTGCATTAGTGTTTCACAGACCTTTGCAGTTCAGTTTCAATTTGGACACTTTAGACCTCCGAGAATAACCATGACCATCTCCAAATGTTACTAGAGGTACTCTTGGTACTGCTGACATATTTTAGGAATGAACAATAATGACATCTTTCTAAGATAAGAAAATTACTTTTTGTACTGCAGTCAGATCTTTCTCCAACTAATCAATCTACCTTGTACCTTGGGAAACAGTTCATATAAGCAACTGGGATGCATCAAACCTGAAAGAAAATGACTCCTCAGAACTTCACTGCCAGTGAAAACAAAGCTACAATAAACACACACCTCAGCCACATGCAGGAGTGGCTGGAAAACAAGAAGCTTGAAGAAGTTAAATTTAGTGCATCTAACGAGTTCTGCATAATTGAATGAGGTAACTCTTCTCAAATAGATCCTAACATGGAAGACAAGGGTTCTGAAAGTATGAAGAAAGGCACTTTACCTCTTCAAGAAAAAACCTTTAAAAAATCCCCAAATCAAGCAGCTTAAAAAAAATTATATATCTTAACACCCCCCCCTCAAAAAAAAAAAACAAACCAGAAAAACACCAACCACTTTGCTTTGAAGTTACTGAAGATCATCTCTGGCATCACTAAGTTTCCAGGTATCCACATCTTTCACGACTTCTTTAAATTTTCTCTTTTTTTTTTTTTAAGTAGGATTTTTCTAATATGCCTCATCTTTCTTATCTTTCTCTCTTCTTTTTTTTTTTTTTTTGGTACAGCATTTCCTTTATCAAAGCTGGCACTAAGACCCAGATTCTCAAACATTTTGAGGACCTTGACCTGAGATCTACCCCAAATCCAGGAGTTTCCCATTTAATTTCAGTATAGCTTGAATGTTTCTCTGAAACACATAGCAAGTCCATCCATCAGACTTCTGAAACACCCATAGCAGCCAACAAGTCCTCACATCTCTCTGCGCTCTGCTGGGATTTGCAGTCACAGATGCCAGGATCCCACCAGAATGCATCAACGTGCCTTTACAGCCATGAACCACTGAATTCACCCTGTGAATTCACAAGGCTTGGGACTTGTCACGCAAATGGCGAACATTTCAGAGGTTCTCAGAAACTTCAAGCCCAAGTTAAGTGGAAAGTTTTCCTTACAACACTTGTAATTCTCCTCTTCAGTACTTTTATGGCTTTGGGACTAAGCTATTACAAAGCCCTGTAATGCTGTGTTCTTCCTGGGATACTCTAAGAAAACAAGCAACTGATTCTCCACACCCTCTGTTTTTCAAGACTTTGTATGTATCTGGCTATACAATAAAAATAAATTTGCACCAGCAAGCTGAACCAAATCCAAGGTTTTAGCTAAGTTCAATCCATTTAGGCCAATGCAAATACAGGAAATATAATACAGCTTAGCAGTGCATAAGCATGTAAAACCTACAAAATGTTTCTGGAGGCAGTGATCCATGCCAAAAGGACAAGAATAATATGTTCAATAATACACATACTTTTTTTTTTTTTTTACGTAGACAACGCAAACCACAAGAGTCGCATTTGTATATCTAAATTGGCATCACCAGCACTGCCTATTCCAGAGTACAAAGGAGATTAGGTAGATGCTATAACGTACATATACATCAACAGTGAATTACATCTGAGTACAGTGAAGTGCTTGGCAAAAAGATAAACTTTAAGACAGCCGACTCGATAAAAATCATGGGCCCAGATAGCCAGGGTCCTGGCTAATTTCTTCAGTCGTACAACCTGATGAACATACCAGTCACAATCAGACTGCTGCCTTCGTACAGAGACCCATTAAATGGAGGGCCAAGACCTCAAGCACTCTTGTAAGTCCCCAGCAACTCGACAGGCTTAAGTAAATGGATGGCCGAATTATTTTAACATTTTGGCTTGTGCCTACCTTGTTCCTTGCTTGCCTGCTGGCTAGTACCATACACCTAGACAGTGCTGCGCAGTAAGCAGGTGCCCGTGACAGGAGAGCAACCTCAGTGGGAACAGCGGTGCTCAGTGCCTGCCTGCAACACGCTGAGTGTGCTCATAACTCCCGTGATCAGGGGTATGTTCTTTCAACCAGTGCTTTATGGAGGAAGCTTAACCAAACCTCTCAAACAGACTGAGATGGACTGAACCATACGAGCCCAATGGTTTTGAGAGTTGTGGGTCTTGGCTGAGACCTCAGCAGAGCTGCGTGCTCAAAGTCATGTAGTGCCTGCATGCAGAATGCAAGCTCAGTTGATGCTGACTGGTACCATTAATGCCTTTGTTAAATACTGAATTGCAATAGAACTTCAGCCAAAAGAATTGCAAAAGCCGTGGACTTTTAAAACAAATAAGCAAAGTCAACCTGAAGTAGTTTTCTGACAGCAGCATCTTAATTGCAGTTATACCATCTAAACTGCTCCAGTCTGCCAAAAAGCTGTTTATGGAGACTGACTACACAAAAAAATGAGAAGTGATAAAGTTCACCTTTCTAGAAGCCTTATCATCTGGCAAGAAGCGACTCTGAGCAGCTGCGTGAAGAAGGCACCTCAGGCATTGCTAGCTTAGCCTGCACAAACTTTGGCGGGGGGGCAGGGAAGAGTAGATGATCAGAGCTCCAAGGTGAAAGCCGCCAACACTTTCTTACCAGGGGGTAGAAAGCCATATGAGTTTAAATACTTCATGTTCAATGAGAGCTATGCCTTTAAACTGTTGGCACCACTGGTCCTTCAGGTTGCTGAAGTTAAACTACATTGGCACTGCCAGAAAGCAGCAGCAGCACGTGCCAACCGGTCGGTCCCTGAGTAGGCTGATGAAATTCGGTGCATGCAGACAGCAACACCAGCAGGAGCGAGGCTACTGAATGGATGCAACACTACAAAGAAGAGTAGTAAGGCTAGAAAGGATGATTTCTCCCGTAATTTTAGGTAAATCCTGGAACAGAAGAAACAACTGAGCATATGAAATAGATGTATGTAATGTGATTGAATAGCATTACTGAGCTACAAAGCTTGCATGCCAAAGGGATTTTAAATTTGCACCAGATTCTGGGCTGGTGCAAAACAGCATGACTCCACAACTACAAATCCTACTGTGTATTTGGCCCCTTACATTTAAATCTGAATGTTACTGCATTATCATCTGCTTTCTCTTGTTCATATTAATGTTAGAGATAAATATTTTCTCAAAAATATCTTCTAAAATGCAAAAAAATATCATTTAAAGGTCAGAATTTAGCCTGCAAATATCTTCAGGTGTCTCCCATCTAAGTCATAGAAACATAGAATCAAACAATGCAAGCTGAGCAAGAAATATACCAAATGGAGTGCCACCCTAACTTTACAATACATGTTATATTTATTTTTGTCTATTGCATTGGTCTTTCATTACCTTTACAAGGTAAGTATAACATTAACCTTGATAAATGTAAGATTATCCAATTTTGGTCATGCATTTTGATTTGAAAGACTCCACACTTACAAACCTGCCTCTGAAATACTCCCATATTTTGCTTTCAATACAGAAGTTCATTACAAGGTAGAACTCTTCCAGCAGAGGAAATGAAAGATATCAACATACTCAGCTGAAGATCTGGATACTCAGGGCTGATTTCCTAACAGAACTGCACCGCC
Organism: Balaeniceps rex; assembly: GCA_013401315.1. Lineage (NCBI taxonomy): Eukaryota > Metazoa > Chordata > Aves > Pelecaniformes > Balaenicipitidae > Balaeniceps > Balaeniceps rex. The sequence continues at coordinate 38,147 of VYZW01032348.1, read as the reverse complement.
TGCAAGCATGACCAAAAACATTTACTCATGTTGTAATAAGGACAGGATCCTGGAGTCACCAATGCGTTAACCCTGAAGTAATGCTCCATGAACTTCATAGGGGAAGGGAAGAGGAAGATGTAAAATAATTACTGGGTTCATCAGAATAAAAATATATGTCGAAACAGACTAAGTTCTAAAAACTGAGGAAATAAAGTCTATTTATGTTTTAACATATTTATAATATTAAGTATACAAAACATATATCCCCTTTTTTTAGGTGAGGTTTAAAGAAGTCTTCTGTCCTGCCATAGTCAAAGACTTATTTTACATCTTATCTAGAAGGCAGTAAGGCTACCATACGTGTTCGTGTACCATGTTGTATTGCAGACTCAGCTCACATGAGGAATCCTTAAACTTACCTACTGGAGCACCACTAGGAACCTTTTATTAGCCATAGCATAAAATTAACAACTCAATTGAGGTATACCCTTGCAATATCCTGGAAAATTTTTTCTGAGAATATGAAAGTCCAATCCTTCACCATGGAGGTTGTTTGGTGTGGAAAGGGTGTTCAAATTCACTCTGATACCACTTTCTAATTACATCAGAGGCCCTGAAAGAGCCTTCCCTAAGTCATACAGGTAAAACTGTCAGGAATTCACCAGCCCACAGTCATTGTTTCCTCAGTAAATGTTTTCCGCATCAAACAAAACAAAGCATCATTATCACCATAGTCTGTGGATTGTATTTATTGTGACTAAATCCCATTCTCATTGACTGGAAAGAGACTGACCCCCCCAAGGATCTTCCTCTCTCCTGAACCCTCTCCCAGTCTTCATCACTGTTTTTTTCCAGGTAAGTTTTCCACTCTGCACTTGACCGCCAAGGACAGTGCGATGGCTGCATTTTCTTTTCCACGGCCACGGTGCCAGGAACTAACGATATGTGAAACATTCCATCCCTGCAGATTTTCCTGCTCAAACATTTTCTAAATAAATAAATAATTAAAAACAATGGCGTGCGCCATGTTCCAGCCCTGAATTCCCGGAGCAGCTCAGGTCCTTAAACTGAATAATTTGCCTCAGCTTGCGTATTGCAAAACCCATTCAGCAAAAGATTATGGGCCTTTAAGTGCCATCCAGGCCTGAAATATGACTCTAGGGCTTTAGGATGTCAGAACTGAGAATTGCTAGTGAATATTCTGTTCTGGCAATACTAAAACTACTGTTATTTAGCAATACAGGAGCAGGCAAATGGGGGCAGGGGAGAGAAACAATCTGACAGAATGGAAAGACTATAACTTAGCAGAAACAGAGGTGCAGTTTTCATATGTGGCCGCATGAATTCTTTATGGAATAAAATGCATTTGTGAATCAAAAAGCGGATGTAGATTTATATTCCCACTTAAATCTGCCAAAAGCAAGTAAATGAATACTGAGAGCTCATTTTAGTTCAGGAAACAATTTATGAGGATACGTGGGTGGGTGCAGGTACTCTACATGAACAGTCTCAAGGGGAATTAGCAGCTGCTTCTGCTCCTCATAACGAAGAATAAATAGACTAAACTGAAAATTAGCAGCACCTCATTAAATGTAAAACCATCCACACATAAAGCAGCTAGGACTCAATCCTTAAAAAATTCAGAAGGTGCAGTGTAACATGAAAGCCAAAGGAGTTTTTGTCATTCCATCACAAATTATTTAGGCTTAGATTGTGGCATCAAGCCAAAGCTCAGAGATAGAGCAGTTGTGAGCCACTTTCCCTGGTGAAAGTTGCCTTCTGACCTCAGGTTTTTAAGCCCTCTTCATCACTTCATAACCTCCATTCTCACACCCCCCAAGTCCCCATCTCCCTTCCCTGGTGCAAGTTCATGTCTGTATGGAGGAGAAATGGTCCTGTGGACTGTGTCCAGTCAGTGCTTAGGGATTACTAGTAACTCCAGTTATCTCCAAGAAAGCCTGGATGCTCCCAGGAAGGTTTGGGCAATGCCTTTGAGGCTCCTCCTGTAACTGCTCCTCACTGGAGCTCAGCTCAGGACCTGTAAATGCATCCATGTGCCCAACACAAACCATTTTCCACAGGCGTTGCATGTGTAAATGGAAATTTGGTACCAAGCAGTCTGTGAGTATCTGCAGCTACCACTCTTCTAGCTCCACCTCATCTTCTCTCTTCTTTCCTACACATTAACATGGGCAGAATTACACACAAGCTATGTGAACTCATATGACTATTTGCAAGCAGCACTGGTGAAGCAGTTCAAGTTAAGAGCCATGCAGCAACAGCATTAGCACACATGCAGTTCAATTGGTATGGAGTCTGAACTTGCACTTGAGTTCCCTCCCATTCCTTTTCAGATCATAGAATCATGGAATGGTTTGGGTTGAAAGGGACCTTTAAAGATCATCTAGCTCAACCCCCCCTGCAATGAGCAGGGACATCTTCCACTAGTTCAGGTTGCTCAGAGCCCCATCCAGCCCGACCTTGAATGTTTCCAGGGGCATCTACCACCTCTCTGGGCAACCTGTTCCAGTGTTTCACCACCTTCATTGTAAAAAATTTCTTCCTTATACCTAGTCTGAATCTGCCCTCTTTGAGTTTAAAACCATTGCCCCTTGTCTATTGCTACAGGCCCTGCTAAAAAGTCTGTCCCCATCTTTCTCATAAGCCCCCTATATGAATGTTTCCCTCATTTTATCTTTAAGCTCCTTTAGGCACCAGATGAAAGTTTCCATAAAGGAGTGGGGCAATCTTCATTTTGGAGTCTCTAACCTAATGGATACTCATGGGTCTGCCTTCCAGTAATCTTTAAACACATACTTTACCATCAGACCTTTTGGGGATGTCTCAGTTTGGGCTTGTGAACTAAAACACTCCAATTACTGTCATGTTTGAAACTCCAGGCCCCCTCAAACTATTTAATGTGTTCAAATCACAGTGGTTTCATCACACAGGAGATTAAGTACTGATCACCCAGTTCAGAGTTAGACATGAAAACCAAGACCATATATTTGTTATACAAAATACAATATACCAAAATATACAAATGTATATTACAAAAAAACAACCCTTCTTAAATCCTTGCCACAGCAGAGATTGCTCTCTAGTCTGAAAGAGCTCTGCCAATAAATTGTTTGCTAAGAACAAGCTTTGATCTGGTAGTGCCAGAGGAAGGGCGGTGCCAGGTAAATCATCTTCGGTACTGTGCCATTTAGGTTTTCCTTGGAGAACCAATAGCCAATCACTCTGCTTAGCTTATGAGATTGGATGGGAATTATAACACAAAGTGACTCTTGATCTACTCACAAGTAAGACACCTATTCAGAAAAGACTGAAATACATACAACTATCAAGAAAAAAACTAAGATAGAAAATACATTAGGGTTTACATCTGATATTAAATTAATCTTCATATGAGAACCAGTAACTCTTAATTTTATATGCTTATAAACAAGAAAGTCTTTAAACTGACTCAGTTCTGACTGCATATTAAATTGAACGAGAAAAGATAAGATCTTTTACTGAACTTCTCTGTATTACTGTTGTTTTGAGTTTTCTTTCAACTCCCTACAATAGGCTTTTAAGAAGATTGGGTTTTGACATTATTTCCTGACACTGATGCATCAAAGTTAATAACCTAGAAGAGGCATCAAGGGGAAGGTGCATCTTGCAACCTCCTAGTCATTAGCAGCATCCTGAGGTGACAGAGAAAGCTAAAACAGTGTCAGCTCCCTTATGGAGCAGATCCAAGATATGTGAGTGAAATGTCCTTACTAGTCCAAGTCTCACAGTTTTATTGGGATGGGAGCAGCAGAGGATTAGATGCAGAAAAATATGAGCTATTATCAGAACCACCTCTCCCTTTAGGAACTCTTGGAAGTTGTAGATACAACAGTGTGAGATGACACGAGTAAAATGTGTCTGCTAACGGGCCATAAAACAAAGATGAGAGCTGGCGATTCACATTGTAGCACAAGGGAAGTTTCTCTCTAATCCAAAGACATCTTCATTACATAGATTCATGCTGCATTAACAGCATGTGTCTAAACAGACATGATCAGAATTAAGGAGTAACTTAAAACCATCCCTTACATAAAGACACATGTAAAAAATTCTGTAGCTTTGTATTTTAGCAGTAAATTTCAGTTTAAGGAAATAGTGATAGATACTTAGGGGCTTGAGTTTCCAAATATTTAGAGATATAACTTTATTGATCCCTGTGATTAATGTTATTGAAGTCACCTACTGTATGCTAATATACTCAGCTGCCTGAGTGTTTGCAGGATGAGACCCTTTACTCATTACATTCATAAATATGAAGGCCAGCAGGGACCATTACAGTCTGGTCTGACCTCCTGCATAAAACAGGCCATCAAATTTCAGATGTAATATAATTAGGGTTCTCAGGTTTAACTGATAACAGCAGCAAATACCCCACGGAGACTTTAAAAATGTGTCAGGCAAATTTACACATAGAAGGTATGCTTTGATGTGTGTCACTGAAACATCACCAGAGCTAAGCTCATTCATGCCCAGAAGTTCCTGGATTTTTTTTTTCCCTAAAGCTATTCCTGACAGTCTTCCTGCTTCAGGGAAAGCTGCAAGGACTGTTTATTGTTCTTGTCTTCTTTCTTAATATTTTTAAGCCCCTCTCCAGGCAATGGCCTAAGATATTTTTCTCCTTTTGTTATTTACTTGCCTGAAATGAGTGTGAATATGGTGCCTAAGGGTTCTGCAGGCTCTCTGAGGAAACTGACACAGCAGTTTTTACTTTTTAACCCTCACCAATATCAATAGCCTCAGATATGTTGGTTTTTCTTTCCTTTTTAATTACTTTTACTAAGTGGGCTTGAAAAAAAGCCCTCCAATTAACCCTTGCTAAGATATTTCAATTTTTATTAGTATTCAAACCATTGAATCGCTTATGCCATCACCCAAATTGGCTGTGCTACATTTTTCTCCCCAGTGAAAAAATTATTCCTCAATAATCATTAGTGTCATCAAATTACAATTCCATGGAGAGCCAGATCATATGAATACGCCACTGAACATATAATTGTAAAAGATGAATGGCAAGCTGCCCCAGACTTGCTGGGGTTTGAGTTTCTTACCTATTTTGGTATATTTGCCTGTTTTGAGGCTTTTGGTAGTATTTTGTGGTTACTCACAGGAAGGTTGAAACTTCCTTAAGGAATCAATAACAGAAAAAAAAAAAAGTCTCACTTTTTTGGTACGAGCTCATTCTTTCACAGCTATACTACTGAAGTGCAACTGTGAGTAACAGAAATCTTCAGCCATGTACTAGCAGGGGCCAAACCACAGTCTGAGCTCAGCCTAACCCATGTCCTGCATCAGTGAACAGATACCGAAAACCATTTTTCAGGGTAATCATAAGTTTGTGCAATACTGAGCAGTAAGTGTGATATTTAGGTAAGTGATGTATGAGATAGCATCATGAGATACGAGATACATGATATTTCCCCTGTGGAGGCACTGATGCTTTGGGCAAGAATTTGGAAGCTGGTATACAGAGTTGAAAGCAGCAAAGCCATGTGAATTATATTAGTTCCTATCCATTAAATATTCATGAACATGGGCTGATATTCATGAATTTGGCTCAGATCAAGCCACCCTGACTGACTGGCTTCGGACTTCTAGCCAAACAATTCTTACAGCTAAACATTTTCCTAAATGTGACGTGATTTATTTAAGGAGATGTTTTCAAAATGATCCAGTTACTGAGACTTTATGTATCACATTGCAGCTTTAAAAAATTGGCGCCTTCCCTTCCCCCCTCCAAATTTGCCCTGGTTATGAACTGTAGGAAGTGTGGTTTATGGTGGCACTGCTGAGACACAGCTTCAATTAGGCTACAGTGGTGCTATCAGGTGCTGCAGCCAATTACCTAAAATGTAAATGTTTTAAGAAAGGCAGCACTTTTTGTCAGGACCAAAATGATTTCCAGCCTCCAGTTCATTGTTTCAGAACCAGAAGCACATTAACTCAGAAACACTAAAGCATACAGTAAAAACATCACATGTTGATTTACACATATATATTGACTAATGCTATCAGTGGAATATTTACCTTAATCAATATTAAAAGATGCTACTAGTGATTTAAATGTCAAGTTGTCTCAAACTAGTCAATAAATGTTTCCATTCATAAGCATATGCTTATCTGTCAACGGCTCATTTCCTCTGCCCCAGTGAATGAATTTGGTAGAAACATTTTGCTACCAAACATCTTCCTATCTCCATTTATATTCAAGAGCCCATTTCTCAAATTAATGCCATAAATATTTTATAATCCACATGTACAGTCGCCTGTGCAAGTTTTACATACAAAAACGTTTTGGGGAATTATCACTATGGGATAGAGCTGGGTACTTGGTGCTAACGATGAAGAAACACAGAAGTTGCAACAGCTTATATCCAAGGAAAGTTCCTTTCCTGACCCACAATGAGTGGGGATTTCTCTGTTACACACTAATTCATTCCATCTCCAAAGCCAATGCAATAAGCTGCAACTCCAAGTTGCAGTAACTAATTTCAAGCGTACCTTTTCCTTTCCTTCATGACAAACTCCCTGCATTTCACTACTTTATATCATTCCTATTTCTGTAATGTTGTTTTCCCTTCATCATGTTACCTGAGCCATCAGCCATGATATTATTTTAAATACTTTGTAAGAAAAGGAACAGAATTATGTTTACATAGGCTGTACTGTCTAGTCAGCAAATAATTTTTAATTCTAAATCCAAACAGCACTTAGCACTTCGCAGCCTCAGTTGCTGCACTGGACTATGAAAGTTACAAAACAGATTACTTCACCTCCAGTAATTTACCAGACGAATTACATTGCCATTATTTACAAGTGCCTAATAGAGAAGTTATGGTATTTCTAGAGAGAAGTATCTGCCTACTTTATGCATCTTCTTATACTCAAACATAACCACAGTCTAAAGGCAAACAATACCAAACTGAACAAAGTCACTTTACTGTTTTAATAGAATTCTTTGTATTGTTGCAGACTTGGCCAAAGCTTTAACTTTATGTGTCCTGATGAGCTGCATACACACACACAATCCCATGGCTAACAGATGTAGCTTTTATGGCCAGTGTGTAGTAACACAGTTGACTCACCATGGGAATTTAAAGTCATCTTGCTAAACCCCATCACTAAAAAATGCCTGTGCTTTGCTTGGACACCTATAGAAAACTAATTTTGCTTTTGCACAAGCTCATGCAAGTCAGACGTGACTTGAATAGGCTACTTCCCTCAACGCAGACGGGTAGTTTCTTCCACTGATAACAAGCACAGAGATTAACAACGTATCTACCTTATGACTAATTTTTAAGCATATTGAATCCTGCTACTCCCACTGATGTTTCCACAAAAAATTAATTTGGTCTGTCTAGCAACAAAATATTCCCAAATACTTTGCAGTCCGTATGCTTCACAGAGTCTCTCAGTAGTTTCAGGCTCTCATCAGGCAATGGCTGTGTACTCCTGTCTCCCCTTTCACAGACAGACACTCTGGTCCTTGACCTCGGTCCACGAGGGCTCTCCATGCCTTCAGGCTAAGGCTTCTCCCTGGAGTTTCATGGCCTTGGCAACTACCCTGTTTTAGAAGGACTCAGAAAAATTAAGTCTCCTCTGTGTTTTCTCCCCAACTTGGCCTTGGTGATAATTCTCGATAGCCTCATTTTTATCAGATTTCAGGCTCTCAATCTGACCAGGAATGTCTTGTCGGGTGCTACCAGGGAAACTGCTCTATCAGTATTCAATTAAAAAAAAACAAAAAAAAAAAAAAAAAAAAAAAAAAAAAAAAAAAAAAAAAAANACAAAAAAAACAAAAAAACAAGGAATACTTAATGTTCCAATGTTATGCCCAAGATGCCATCTTGAAATTATGGTCCCTCCTGGAGCTCTAGCCAGCCAGGGAACCACTGCCTCTGAAAGCATTTACTCTATGAACACGACCTGGGAGTTTTGTGACAAGACCCAGCCAGGAAACTGAAGCTTAAACAAAACTATCTGGGACCATTTTTTTTTTTTTTTTCCTTTGAAGGGTTAGACATTGTGTGCATTAAATTGACAAGATATCACATTTCTTAAAGTATGCCACACCACTATCCTTGAGTGAGCTCACTTTGAAGCTGTGTAAATCACAGGATTTGAATACACATTTTGTATTTCGGGGGTTTTTTGTTGTGTTTTGTGGGGGTTTTTTTGTTGCTGCTGTTTCTGACAGGCAAGAAACAGCTTTCATACAGTATCAGTCTTAAACTGCATAGCTTTCCTCCTCAAACTTTTTCTCCTGGTCCTACCTTTTCTTCCAAGAGATGCATTTCCTATCACCTCAAAACTGGCTACTGTCCTCGGCCTCCCATCCCTACTCTGGATCAGAAGACTGCCTCAGATTCAGCAGAAATGGGCTGAGCACGCCGCTCAACGCCGGCCCGCCAGACAGCGTGGGGCTAAGAGCACAAAGCTCTTCCTATAGCTTGAGCTCTTGGAAGCAGCGAGGACACTGACACGAGTAGTGGTTTGTGGAACTGCCCCCGTCAACTTCTTCTTAATCTACTTTAACAAACCTCCTTATTTCCCCTTGATTTAAGGGACTGTTCTGCACTGTAGCTCTCAGATACATTAGCCTGCAAGCGAGGGTAGAGAGGATTGATAAATCACAAAAATGGATTTCACAAGGAATAATTTACATGGGCGGGGGAAGCACACTTCTTTTGTGTCCTGAGGAGAACACAAAGGGAATGTTTCATAAATCTTCAAAACGTTTATGAATTAGGTTTTAACTTCAACTGATTTTACAACTGTAAAATGAAAAGTATTTATACATAACGGAATTAACTCTTGTAAAAGCAAGATTTACTTATTCATAAATTAGAGTATCCTTTCACTTCACATCGCATTACTTGCAAATAAAAACAATTTCCTGCTCAACTACTGTGCAGCAGCGCCTGAAAATACCGTGTATTTATTATATGCAGAAGTTGAGTATATTATATAGCATGTGTAGCAACACAAGTATTCTGGCCCAAATCTCAGCAAGACCTTCAGCTTAGTTTTGGTAGAGAAAGCTGTACTTTTGCAGTTTTTAATGAGTAAACTTCAGTCGGATCTCCTTGCCAGAGACTTGTCACTTGAATATCTTTGGATCTTTCCTCACTTTTGAGCTAAAAGCAGAAAAATCATCCATTTAGCAAAGCACAAACCAAGAAAAACTAAATCACAGTTTAATTGGTTGCCTATGCTAGATACTTGGCAACACATCGACAAATCTGAGGTCTGAATCTTCAACATCTATAGACATCATGAAATCATTCTGCCAGCAGTATGGAGTGAAAAGTGGCTATAAAATGCTCCCATATCACAAAGGTAATAGCTCACAGCACAGCAGGTACTAAATCCAGTATTAAATACTTATTGCACAGGGTGGAATGGGCTAAAAATACCTTTTAAAGAGGAATAACAAGTTCCAAACCTCTTATTGGGGCTTGACTACAAGTCTGCTCACAATTATGATTCAGAAGACAACTAGGAAGGAATGGGGCAAGGAACTAAGCTTACTCTGGTCATAAAGACTTACCCCAGAAATAATTTTGAGGAAGGAAACCTAAGGTAATCTTCCAGGTGATTGGGAAGAGCATCTCTTCCCATTCAGCATAGAGGGAGACTTGTCCTGCAGTGCAGGCACCTGGAAGGATGTATTCTCACAAACCCCTCCAGGTACTACTACTATACACTTACTAGTGTGTATATACAGGGATACTCTCTCATTTATTTGGAACCTGGCCCCACACAGACTTAGCCACATGCTTGTGATTAGACATTGGAAATAATTCTTTTTAACCTCAGTGAAGCTATGCCATGTGTAAATCTTTGGGGCTAGGCTGTAACCTGCTAGTTGGCTTTCTCGTTCTCATTCCTGGAGATGTGGGAGTGGGAACTAGAAGACTTGGAAAGGACAATTAAAACTCTCAATAGTCAAGAGGTCCACTCTGTTGTTTTCTGTTGCCATAATTACTGTAGAAACATCTTGGATAAATAAGTCAGACCCACAGCAACTGGCTTTCGCATGCAATGAGGCTATGAAGCCCGTGGCATGTTCTGGAGCACCAACCACAGCTTTGCTGGAGCACCGCTGAGCCACATGATGTGGCTGCAGCTGCACATACCCTCCTACTTCTGCCCCAAGTCAAATTAAGGCGACATTTGCCCCAGATGCCAGGTAATGCCTCAAATTAGAGGAGATGGATTTGCTCTCTAGACAGAAGACTCCTTAATACAAAATAATACATGTGCACCCATTTACAACAGGTGTTTAATCTGCAACAGCTTTTCTGGCCAGTGGAAATTCTATAGCATTCTTTCTTCCTTGTCACCATTATAATACTTTTAAATGTTGTTTTTCTTTCCACCATTAAAAGGAAAACATTTCTTAGAAGCAGTAGTGGGCTGTTAGGGCTATAAAACAAGTTTGCACAGACATGTAACACATTGAGCCACAAGACACGACAGAGCATGTTTTATGGGGCAATTAATACTTGCCTTGGGAGCACTGTGAGGTATGACGCACTGTCAAACACGGCCTGGTATATCCGAATGCAACTTGTAAAGCTGCATTTTGCTTCTTGAAAAATAATTATGGAATTAGCTTGCTGATTTTTAACTTGCACCAGTTAAAGAACGGAACCTTCCCACCAGGAGCCAAGCTTAGAGTGGAAGAACAGCAGGAAGGAGTACTAACAGCAAAAGACACCAATTTCTAACCCATGTTCACATTCTGTGGTCTTGATTTTTGGGTTAATATTGCTGTGTTTGCTGGTACACCCTCGTTTCCCTAACCTCTCCTGTTATGGATCTTATTATTCCAGAGTTTGTCCTGGGTTGTTACAGGTATTTCTCAGAGCATTTCCTATGTGCATCCCTGTGCCAGCATTCATACAAATGCAGGGCACAGGGATGTCACATTATCTGCAGTAGTTACAGCCCTGTTAAAACAGCTGGCCATGGTGCACACTCACATTTTATAGTCCTTATTTGAACATTGGCTTTAGCTGTTTCAGGGTTTGGAGTAGGCAGTTGCAGTTTGGCAGGGAGTAATGCTAGAGAGCCTTCCCCTCTCCCTGTGAAAGGAAGCCAGGCTGTCAGATTTATAAACCACTGCAAGTCACAGTGTGCGCAGGCATAGCAGAGTTTCCACAACTGCTTCAAGTTTCCAGCAACAGTCTGACTCCCACTGTGCTGCACAGTGCCGGCTCTTACCACTCCTCTGGTATTTTGGGAGAGCCCAGCAGGGCTAGAGAGACCTGGAGCAACCATGGTCAGCACCACCTCCCCACTCCACCGCTGCCATGCAAGGGTGCTAAGCAAGCGTCAGCTGGAATTACAGAGACAGATTCATTACACTTCTAAATGGCACATACAACTAATAAAGGGAAAACACATATATCATGCTTTCTCTGTTCCTTTCTAATTTTTGCTTTGCTTACGGTAAGTTTTATCTTTAATTAGTATACAAAAACTCTGCCCCTCCCCCTTGAACCGTGTGTTTGTAATGGTCAGGCTAACAGAGCAGTAGGTGCTCACTGCGGCAGGGAAGCACGGGAGGCTCCCAGTGAATGGGACCGATAACTCTGCCCACCTGAGTCCATGTTGTGCCAAATCTCTGCCCCAGGAAAGACATGAGCACTGCTGTACCCAGCCTTCTGACAGAGACCAGGACATGGCTGCCAGGGCTGGGAGGGGAAGCCCAGTCGCAAAGCTGGCCAGATGGTGTTGTGGCATGCAAGCAAGATGACTCCCTGTGCACACACACATAACTGGAGCTTACACACATTTTCTCCAAGAACCATTTTCTGACAGAAGAACTGACAAGCTCCATGCAATTCCATGTACAACTGCTGCCACACAATCAGCCCCAAAATCAACACTATCCTGAAGATGGTACAATAGGAAAATTGGAATGAGGACTTCATGAAATACAAGGGGAGATGAGAAATGTTTTTATACATAAATGCACTCTGAAAGCACTTCCATCCAGGGCAATATCCACCAGTTAAAAGCTCAGACAGTGAAACAAAAAGTAAACATTACAATGCAAAACCCACTAAAGTTTAACAGAGCACTACTAGGCAAAGCACAAGTAATTTGTTCCTCATCACATGTATTATAATGGGAGTGAGAGGGAAGAACAAAGTTATACAACTCCCAAGAGTCACAAGGGATGTCAGGTCTCCACAAGCAGTTCAGAGCCAGATCCTCAACTACTATAAATCAGCACTGCTCTCTGAAGTTCACAATTGTATCAAAACCAAGGCCCTGGGCTTTCATGGTGTTTTGCAGGTTAAACTTCTGCAGCAGTGAAAGACACTGTTTTCTCTGGGATTTCATGTAGAGTCATTTGTTAGTCTTATTGTTTGAGATCTAAACCTTTTTTTTTTTAAAAAAAAGCACTTTTTAAATACAAGGTTCTTTTAAAAGCATTAGAAATAAATGTTAGAAGAAATAACCTTTGATATGAGGAAACAAGTTACACTTTGTTTCCAACATTTCATTAACCACAAAGAATTTTTTCATCTGAAAGATGATTTGATGGGCATGGGGGAGAATACAAAAATGTTAGAGTATCAATTGTAGCCATGTCTCCTAGAGTTTAAGTTTACCAAGTTCTTCACTAATTTACCATTTTAGCAGAGAGCTTATATTTGAAGTTTGCAATGTGGGTCTGTCACACTTTTTCTGGCTCTAATTTCTGGGCTGGTTTTAAGAATCTCCTACAGCGTATCCTAGTACAAATGCTCTTAGGTCATAAGAAATACATAAACAGAGGTGCAAAGGTAAAGGATCTGCATACAAGAATGCACTGTTTGTTTCTCTCTCAAAATGAAGATTAATCTTAATGCAATGTAGGTATCAGTATGTTTACATATATAACTCCATAATTCTCCAAAGTAATATTTAAATGTCATGTTATAAACTAAAGCAGTGGAGAAAGCAAATATTCCAGAGAAGGAATCGGAGATTTAACATATTAAAACTATTTTTCTTGCAATGTGTTCCACTCTCCTGCAAAACAGATAACATCAATCCTACATTTGAAAGGGATGCTTGGAAAAGGTTGCTAATAAAATTTCTTACTGTTTTTCTTAGTGAGAAAAGCCTTAAAAATAGGGACCATTGAATTTCTTTGTAGCTGAATTCACAATTCAGTTTGTGAAGTACCATGTGTTGGCACCATTCATTCTTCACTGGCGCATACTTAGGAAAAATTTCCAGAGAGCTACTCGCAACTCTGACCTGCCATGGTACATGCAAGTAACTGTATGTCCAGTTAATGTACAGGAAAGCAAACAAAAAGTTCACGTCTATTTTCTATTACTGTTTCTGTCCATAGAAGTGAGTTATTGCTCTGTTTTTCCAAAGAGCATAAGGCCGGGGTTTGGAGACCTCAGCACCTTCCAGTTCCTACTACAACACTAACAGCCAGACTTTCCAGGGAGCTCTCTCCCAAGTCTAGGCTATGATCTCAACACTTAAATGCCAGGTAAGCCTCCAATATCGGGCCCATACATCTATCCTGAGGGGTCAAAATTCCCCTGTTATAACCCACAAGGCTGGCACAAGTTTCTGGGATCTGCAGAAACAACATCAGAGATATTGTACTCACTTCTGAATTGCTGGGACAAAATACTGCTTACCAATTCAGCAATCCTGTATTGCAGATGCTCATTTAACAGTGACTCCTCACAGCTACGAACAACCATCTCCAATCAGTTACCTAGACCCCTATCCTCAGTCATTAAATTCAGTGCAAGCTTTACTTGAGGTAAAGAATTAGGTATTAACTTCACAATTCAATAGTGTTAATGCTTTTAAGTAATGCCCACACGAATAACCTCCACCCAGCCACAGAGACTGAAACTTGATCAAGAAATTTAGAGAAACACCAAACTCCTTCCAAATTAGTGTACAACTTAAAAAACAGATATTTTGACTGTTTAATTTTTTGGACTATCATCATCCAGAGAAAAAGAGGACTACATACTAGTATTGACCATCCATTCTTGCTCATTTCTACTGAACTTTTATTGATGTCCGAGACATTTGCTTTATAAAACACACTAAGGGGTGATATTACAGTAGCACAGGCAGAACCTCAACTGAGGCAGGGCTTCTTGTGCTAGGCTCTATCAATATTCATTTCGTAACGGGATGCAGAAAATTGTGTCATTCATCCACACTAACAGGACTTTTAATGGCAGACTGGGTACTGAAACCACATCTGAAATACCAGTTACCTGCTTGAGCCGCAAAACTCTCTGTCTTGAGATCAAGAGCAGCACTTCTTACCAACGAGGTCCCAGATCTGCTCCTGCAGACCACTTCTCTGTGCTTTAACAAGAAGGGGGACTGGTCCATCGCAATTACATTTCTGCTTTCATGGCAGACCTAGCATTGGTAGCAAAGAAGTCAAGAACCATGCTTGCAATGTCTGGGACTGCTGGAGATGTTTACTTTTAGTCTCTTAAGTTTATTTAACTAATTACCCATTTTTACATTATCTGGGGCTTTCACATATAGACAGGAGCCTTTATGCCGACTTCTACTGGTAATAGCAAGGTTATGAAGGTAGTGCAGGTTTCCAGATATAGGTATTTGTCTCCATTAATGTTCCACCACTGCCCACTAATCACAGTCACATTAAATAGATGTCAAGGAACATCAATTTCTTTGATTTCTTAGGTCCAATTAAAACATAAGATGCAGGCATAACAGTCCCAGTACTTTTTCATAACGAGTTAGCATCTACATTCCTCCTGCATCCCATTAGACATTTTCACACATATTAGAGATGACACACTGTGTACTAAGGAAGTCAAAAACTTAAAGAAAACTGTCCAAGAGTCCAAGAATACCAAAAACACTGGTGGCATTTGACATAATTTATAGCACTAAAGAGCTAGTGAACAGGAAAAGGTTGATGTAGTAATAACATTAGCAGGAACTATACTCCATGCAAGCCAGTGCTAAATAAAGTGCCAATCAATAGCTCTTTTATTAGTAGGTACAATCAATGTACAGCAGGCAGGCCTGGCCAATTAAGCTTATCGACTGACCAAAGAGTAGCAGGAAACATTCTTTCCTCGGTTTTGTTTTCCTTTCTGTAAGTGAGAAATGAGCTCCAGTTTTATCACTGGATTCCCACCAAGGTATCTCCAGGAGTTCCTGTAGAGTGGAAACGCTGACAAAAAGCAGGCTTGAGCTATCTCGGTATCCTTTAACCTAGGGTCAGCCACAAGAGCCAATATAGTCAAGGGTCACTTACAAAGTAACTTTTTTTTTCCTAGTGACTGTATGAAGTAAAAATGTTGTTCTTCTAGATGAAGGGGAGAGAACTGGTAAAGGAAGAAAGCACAATCCCTTAGCAAGGCTTAACCATTAACAGTCCTGTAAGACCTTAGGAAATTAAGCCTATTTGTTTCTAATTCATGTATGCAGCGCCTGAACTCAGTAAACCTCCCGGTGTGGAGCAACTTGAGTATCTTTCTTGGAGGAAAAAACCCAAAACTACAGATCCAGTAAAAATTAAACAGAATTTCAGTTTCACATTGTAAAGGCTGCTGAAAATAACAGGAGCTTTAATATTCAGCTGTGACTAACTGTGCAGATGCAAATAGGATATTTATCCACAATACCGCTCTCCCTCTGTGCTCTGATCCCTCCTTCCTCCATTATCTCTTTCAAAAGGAAAAAATTAGAAGACCAGATAAGATGTGGGTTCTCAGTATGATCAAATAAACACTGTGTGGTGGTCACAAGGAAAGAAAACACATTGTAGGAATGAATGTTAAAGATTATAGTTCACAAAGAATTACATACAAAATCAGCAGCACAGATGCCGATTTCCCATTGATGTAAGTTAGACAGGATTTGTGGCCTGGCTTCTCAGCAGGCGAAGTGCTGCATCCACTCCAGAAGTCAATCAGGCTACATCAATATGCTCCTTTCAGGGTTTGATCCTTCAACTTATTATTGGAATTTAGTGAATACAGCATAGTTCACCAGGTTTATATCCCTCCAGGTCTGACACATTCAGAGCTTTACAGGTATTTGACACCTCAAAAAATTTGAGGGAGGGATTATCAGCATGTTTGACTACAGGCATACAGGTAACACAGGACAGGCTAGTTTTCAGCTTCCTATCAGACAGCTCCCCAGCTGTATCCAATTTGGAAAATATTTTAGCAATCTGCAGGAGTCACCTGAAGTGTCAGTCAGACAATCCATTGCTAAAGCTACAGGCAAGCATCTCACTTCTTATATTTACATTGTTTGCTGTTTTCTTTTGCTTTCATATGATAATTTAATCTAGAAGACTAAAAAGAGCAAATCAAATAACTCTGCATCCTATCTAAATGTCCCAAGATTCAGTCTTCCCTACTGCAACTCAAAACAGCTCTGACTGCATGGACTGTAACTCTACTGGGTGTTGCGTGATCCTACTTTTAGCACTGTGGTCTCTGCTGAAATTCATCATAGGTCACACATGCACAAGTTGCTTTAATTCACTAGAGAAAAATCAGCCTAACACAGCAACCCATTTACTCGCAGTTTTGCTTCCCTACGTTCATGAGACATTAAACACCATAACTCCTGGCCCACTATATTATGACAGTTTAAGCAGGGAAACAAGGCAACGAATAAAGTGCAGGATAAAAACATGGAGCAAACATTTCCATTTGGCTTTTTACAGGAGTTTACAGAAGACAAGACAGAAGCTTAGCTTGGACAGGACTAACAACCTTAAGAAGTAGTATAAAGTAACCCAATTTTTTGGAAGTGTTTATCAGTCAACCCCTCTGGTTCAGCTTTCCAGGAGCTCAGAGGTTATAGAGCTTCTAAAAAAATCAGACCTTCAACCAAAAGCAAGAGGAAAATGGTTTACTCGCTTCTTGGCTTCTCAGACTGAGAAGCAACCTCAGCTATTTTGTCCAAAAGAAAATTTTGTCCAGGTTTTTCCAATTTTGTCCAGAATCCCCATCTTGAATCAGTTCTGGCTACCAGTCACAGAGAGAGTTGGGGCTGTCTTTTGGATAAAGGTGGTTTGCTCTCTCATGTCCTTAAACAGTTGACAAGTCAGACCCATACGTTCTGTCCCAAAATATAAAGAGAATCAATGACCTGAGCTCACTGCTTTACATCAAGCACAGGCCACTTCCAGCAGAAGGTATGTAATTCCCTATTCAGCACATTACTCCAGCACAGCTTTACTTCAACACTGTGCTGTGCACAACTAAGTGTCACAATAAGAATCTACCCCAGGTGTAGACAAACATCTCTGGAAAGCCACAGGCATCTGGGACAATCAGTCCCAAGCTTTACCCACCTTTCAGAGTTGCTCAGTGCCTCTCCCTGCACACGCATCACCTCTCTCATGGGGAACATGCAGCAAGGTCAGTTCATGGCTTGGTTTGTCACTGCTGGTCACTCCAGTTCGCAGAGGGGCCCATTCCTCTGCAAGCGGCTCTGCAATGCAAAAGATGACATCCTTAGCTTGGGTTAACTGTCTAAACTGAGCTAAATAACAGGTCGAAAGTCTTTATCAAAGTAAAGCATCCCATGAGATGCACGGGGACTTCAGCCTTCAAGTTTTTGTAAGGTCAAACCCTGGTCCTGGTGTACTGCTATTCTTTTGAGAATTAGAGGGCAAGATATCTTTAACTCAAAACACCAGGACATTCATCCCTGGTGCTCCCCTGTAATTCTCAGGTCAGCCAGGGCTCTCACACATTTGTGTCTTAGTTTTTTTAGGTTAAAAACTCCAGCCTATACCTTGAAGTCTGACTAAAGGAGCTAATCTTGTTACAGCCTGGGAGAAGTCAGTTTTGCTAACAAACACAAGGCTCGTTAATATTGCTGAGCAAGCTCGAGATGAAAATGCACTTCAGGTTTGGGGGTGGTTTTTCTGAATTGGCAAGAGGGCCCTCAAATACACCCCACATCATGGCCAGAAACATCTTCTGAACTTCCATTTAGAAATCTGCCCTTTTGTCAAGAAGCAACATGTTCTAAGGTGCAGGACTACATCTTCACACTCAACACATTGTCAGCTAGAGTCTGTAAAGATACAGCTGGACGTGTGCTACAAATCCCACTCAGTTGTTCAGAAAAATCCTTGTTGAAATTCCCTCTTTGTGAATCCATTTTAGTGTAAAAAAAAAACAAACCAACAGAGACAGATCTTCAAGAAACAAGAACTTCACATGGAGGCACTTCCGTGAGCGTGGAAGGCGGAGCCTGTGAAGGAGCTCACCGCTCCTCTTCCTACTGTTTTCCATGCTCTGTGCCTCTTCCACTGTTATGTTCCCTTCTGAACTGTGCACCAGATGGGAGCAGTTGGTTTTTAAAAGGTTTTTATTTTCTGATTTCAATTTTTCATGTGTCATTTGAATCTGGCACAATACCATTCTCTAGTGAAGAGGAGACATTGTGTTAAGCTTAATTATCAAAGGCTGAAACCCAGCAAGCAATCAATCATTTAGTGACACACTCATGCTTTCACTGATTTGAAAAAATATTTTTTTATGGCTATTGAAAAAAGAAAAACTGTCAGATACAAACACAGAATCACTCACTCACATATCAAAATATCAAGACTGTGGGGAGATGAGTGAAGAATGTTCATTTGTTTTTTCTGAAACTAAATCCAACTCTTTTTGGCACATGAGCCCGGAAGTCACGTAAGATGTGTCTTTTAGTGTAAACATGATCTTTCTGCCAAGGTTTCCCTTTATAATTAAGGCTGATTTGAACAGTCACAAAACTTGTTTCTAAATGCTTTCCTAAAGAGTCAAGGGGTTTTTGTTCTTTAATTTTCTCTAGTTTTCCTCCCCTCCCACCCCCCCTTTTTTTTTTTACTGCCAGATAAGTCCTCTGGCAGCTGCATTCCTGGGGAACACTGACATCCAGTGGAGAGCTGGGGTCATCCCCAGAGCCAACACAATGGCCCCCAGGTCAGCATCTCCGTCGAGAGGAACGCCCCAGAAGTCTAAGGGCTGTAGGAGATGCCTTGAATTACAAACAAACTCTGAGCCTCACGGCGCAGACAGCGGCGCGCTTCAGCAACAGCCTGAATGACTTTGAGCTGTAATAGTTATTTTGTCTTCTAAATTCTCACTAAGATGATCACATTTCTAGCCATGTTATTTCTAGTGGTTTACTTGTGAAGCTAAGATGGGGGGGGTCAGTTGAGGAAATGTTGAAAAAAACCGCTTGTATCCACTGATCAGCAAATACACCATGCTTGCTTCTGTTTTTTCAGTGATACGGGATGACATGTCCCATGTGTTCAGACAACACTGTACTTCGAATGATAGCGTACAGTCAACAGTTAACATTGTTTTTCTTTGGAGAAACAGAGTCTCTTTAAGGTCACTCTGGTGTTATCACTGATATCACTAGCCTGACT
The DNA here is from genome assembly GCA_013401315.1 of Balaeniceps rex. Classification (NCBI taxonomy): domain Eukaryota; kingdom Metazoa; phylum Chordata; class Aves; order Pelecaniformes; family Balaenicipitidae; genus Balaeniceps; species Balaeniceps rex. The sequence goes on along the minus strand of VYZW01032348.1, from coordinate 18,673 downwards.
CCAACCACCACATAGATGCATTCGCAAGCTTGCTCAGTAAAAACCTACCCAAATACAAACATCAGACCCAACTTGGTCTGCAAAACAGGTTCATGAAACCTACATAAAAGTGTGATTGTCATTTTGCTCCTTTGCAACAGCATCATAGATCAACTCTTTGGAGTTCTCATTTTAATACACTGCATTGTTTACAGCAGATGACTACAAGAATTACAGTGCTGGTAACATCGCCTCAAACCCAGGGTAAACTAAAGTTTGAAGAAAGAAAAAACAGTTGTACTGCAAGCTACAAACAAGAACCCTGTTTCACAAGGAAATGTTTGAGGTTTCTAAGCTGGTTTTCTCTCTGCATTGCATTCCAGTACAAAGCTTCAAAACATTTCATCCTTCCATCCCCAAATGTAACACATTCACCCCATTATAACCACAAAGCTAACCACAAGCCGAGTCGTGAGAGACTATGTTTCTCTGAATCCCACAGAGGGAACTTGAACCCGGGACTCCCATATCCCGGGGGACATCCTTGTGGCTATTTCAGGTGAACAGCCCCCTCTTGCTCCCTCCCTTATCTTAGGCCTGAGACATTCTCATCGGACAGATCCATTTTCATTAAAACTTTTTTTCATTGCATCAGCATTTACCAAAGAAATCTCTTATCAGAAGTTCCTGACCAGCTCCAATCAACTGTATTTACCTTCTGGCCAAGAAACAAGCCACACTGTGCTCTGTTTCACAACGTGTAATTCTAAACCAACTCCAAAAGGTCTTTGCAAAGCTCCTCCAAATTTACACCGGTAAAAATAAGATCAAGTTGTGATGCATATTTCTTAGCTTGTTATAATACAAAATAAAGAGTGCAATTACATCCTTTGCATCCCACTCGAAGAAAGCATATGCTCTGAGGTGTATCCTTCAGTGCTTTCTTATCACGAGCAATACTTCAGGACAGCCTAACCACTATCACATCTGCTTCAGAAGGACTTGAGCACGTACTTAAAAATAGCAGCAAGGGAGTGGAGACACTTTGGAAGGATGCACCAAGAACAATGCTAAGCCAAGCCTGCACTCAAGTGCTTTCCACAGCTGGGACCAGAGAACATGCCAAATAATCAACCTTTTTCTTCCAAAAGAAAGAGTCCCTGCTCCAAAGGTGAGTAGGCGACACCTGTTCACTCCTGAAAGTATGACAATAAGATTATCATGTCCCCAAAGCTTCTACAATTTTAACCTATTTTTCAACAGAATATATAAAGATTTTAGCGCTACAAAGTGTTGCTTTTCTCCCTGTAGCAAGCCAGGCTAGTTCTGTCTTACTAAGGCAGCATATCTCCTTACTGCCTAATTTTTGATACACAGGTTAAGTAATGAAGAAAAAATACCTTTTCTTAAAAAGGTTCTTAGTGCATCTTTCCAAAGGAAATAATAGGGGATGGCTCTCATTTCTACAGCTAGCAAACTATGTGGTTTCTTTTATGAGCTAAATGAAAGGAACATACAAAATAATCATTATGGATTTGTATGAAATTACAGGGTATGGAATGCAGTAAATCCCCAAACAAGCTTTAACTATAGCTTGTAAGATATAATAATCAGGTAAAACTGCAGACTATCCTTTTGTAAGATGCAGCAGAAACCTAATATTTTATCGGAAACTTTGATTTATGTTTAATAGCTCTGCTACCTACTAAAAAAGATCTTGTATTAGCAAATGGGTACAGATCCAGTCCATTAGCTTAGGACAACTGAAAAACTCAAGGGTTTTGTGAACTAATGCAATAAAATATCATTAAACACTGTAGCATGACAAGACAGACAGAAGGTTTGAGTTGAAAGTCAGAAGAAGTGTTTGAAATGAAGTAAAACGTACAATAGATATGTTTAGGTACATCTGGCTTACATTTGCAGTAGGTCGTCAGAGGACCTTAGTGTCTGTGATGTAAATGAATAACAGAGCCCTCAACAATTTAACTGTCATCAGTATAAATGCTTTAACTGGCACAGTAAAGGAAAGCTCTGGGCCTCTTTCTAAATCTCCATAAGCTCCTGGTCTGAATTATAAACTGGGGCTGCATTACCTGAAGATGAAAGCACCCAGGTCAATTCACTTAAAACCAGAGAATTACCGCTGCAAAGCTGTGATGAGCAGCAAAGGAGTATGTGTGTGCGCGTACATGCAGTTGTGATTTTCATGTACAGTTTCATAGAGACAAGAGGAACATCTGACTGCCCAGTCATCCAAGATGCAGATTCAAAGGTCCGATGGGAAGGAGGGTAACCATTTGTTTTTCAACTAGTTGAAGTTCCCAAACAGTAAGGCTAAAGATAAACCAACAGAATTAAAACTCTTCTAAGAGGAGGTACACCACTGCAAGGGAAGAGTTGCTTCTGTATAACCTGCTCCAAGCCCACTGATTGCAAACATTTCCCTGTCAGGCAGCAGCATCACATAAGTCTGGCTACCCAAGCTCTGCCACCAACTTAGATGGCTTTAATCAAATCCCTTCTCTCTCCTTATGTACATTTCCTCCCTCACCTTCTGTCAGCCTTCAGGTGACCAATTTTGGGGAGCAGGAATTATCCCTGCTATGTGCTATAACATATGTGGCACCACATTGCTGCAGATCCCCGGCGAGTCCCCAAGTCGCAGTAAGCCATATAATCAATAGCAGCCAAGTATAATTCCCCGCCACTCACCTCACTTATCTTTGTCACTCATTTCAAGGCCACTGATCCCACACAACTGTCCAATACCCAAGAGGTTGAAAAAAATGATTCTAAGACTCCTAAGGCAGACAAAACCCAAGTAGATTTCACTGCTTTGAAATTTTGAGAGTCAGAAATACTGACTAGAGTTTGGTTGAGTAAGTAAAGGCAACTAAGCTCAGAAAGATGCAAAGGCAGATTGCTCATGTTTACTGTGATGTGGCCAAGTTAGCATATCGTCACCATAACTTTCTGGGCTCAAGATGAAATTGTTTCCCTCTCCCCTTCAACAAATGCATAGGATGTTCGCTTTTACAATAAATTCCAAACAAATTAATGGATTCCAACATGCACCATCAAATTTATATTTCCTCCTCCACAGAGTCCTACCCTTGTAAGTAATCCTTAAAATTCGTCATGAAGCTTTCAAAACAATTTATGCAAACAAACATCAAGCAGAGCTATTTGTATTGGCAGCACATTTCACTTAACAACCTACAACAAGGAACAGATGGTCTGAGCTCTGGAAACAGCTACAAAGAAAACAGTAGGAGCAAGTCCATCAGAAGCACTTTTTTTCCCCAATTTTGTGAAGATTACAGACTTGTTCTTGTTTATTTCTTTGATTAGGTTGTTATTTTATGTACTCATGAATCCTCTCTTTGCATTTCATGGAACAAATCCACCAGAAGCACATTCCCCAACTGTGTATAGTTTACAGAAGCGCTGCTTTATGAACTGAGCTATCTGCTCCTCACTGACCCAGCGCTCTCTAAAGTGGCAGGGAAGGAAGCGAAACAACATGCAGATGTTGTACAAGGGATTGACAAATTTAAGGCAAACCTCTTAACAATTCGTAGCTTTCTTTATCCCTTCGCCCATCCTTTGGTCTCCAATATTAAAACAAGCAAAACCAAATGATTCACACAGTCACATCCATTACACATTGCTTAGTACCATTACTGGTCTTGTAAGATGTGATGGTCTCTTCTTCCCCTTTTCTAAGGGGACCTTCATCTTGTGAAGATGGATTACAAGACGCTCAGCCCCAGCACGATGCTATGGCACAAGCAAAGGAGAAGCAGGATGATTATTACCTACAGCATGACAAGCGGGGTCTGTGCTAGCCAGTAAGAAGCCTGATCAAATGGAAGATCAAATGGAAGCCTGGTTTACGCCCATGTCAGGACCAGAAGACTCTTCAAGGAAAGAGAAGGCCAGACTGCTCAGTACAGTGCGGGAAGCATCTAACAAGCAAACATCAGTAATAGTATTTTGCAGTAAATCAGAGAGGAATAACATAGAAATGAAGCAAAAATTACCCCAATTACATTCTTTAATGGAAATGTAATGTTTTCCCTATATCAAAACAAGTAACTGGAAAAGTTTTAATAAAAAGTAAAAACAATACTCAACTGTACAGACCTTTTAAGGAAATAAGTCTATTCGTGATCACAAGTAATCATGCATTTCTTGTTACTACCACCATCATTAAATTCACTGTCAGGTCCACTAGTATCTGTGCTTTCTTCACAAGGATTCATATGAATTCATCTGCACAAGGACTCTTGCCCAGCCCTGGGTTTAATTTGACAGAGACGGCTAACATGCTGCACAGCTATCAGCCCACCAGCCACAAACACACACACCCCCCCCTCTTTATTATCAGAAGTCAGAGGCAAATTAGTCCCCTGGAGTTAATTACACAGGGATGAATATGGAGCATGATGTTTAAAAAAAAGATGATAAACAAGAAATGAAGGACTTCTGACCAGAGAAACAATCATGACATCTTGAAGTAACAAAAAATCCTTCTGAAGGGCATTAACCTGGGTGGAGACAGAGGTCAGTTTGGAAGGGTTTGGCTTTGAGAACTGAAACCATGTTAAATTTTGGTAGGGCAAAATCAAGGACAAAGCAGACCAAACTGACAGCTTAATAGGACCTTTGAGCATCACAGTTGAATAAACTTTGTTCCACACAACACTATGTAATTTCTGTTTTCATACTCTTGTTAGTGGAACAGTTTCATATCAGGATGACTACAAAGATGTTTTCACTGGCTGCCATGGTGAGCCATGATTGCCAGTCCGTACATACCATACACATACTTCCACTGGACCACTTAACAGAGCAAGATGACTAAAATACTACTAAGGAACAAAACCAAACATATCAGAACCACTTTCTGCCTTACACAGCATCATAGATCCAAGCTTTTTTTTTTGGAGCGAAATACAACTAGATGCGGCAGCAAAAGCCCACACAGCCAACGTATATACTTTCAACGCAGCTTTTCCCATTACTCATTTGGCTGCAGGAAGAGGAAAGCAAAGTCAAGCAGATGATAAAGCTAAACAGTGCTGTTGAGCAAAAGGTGTCTCAGGGAAAACAGCCTAAGAGTATCTGGACAAGATTTGTCATGTAGGCATTGCTCCTAGGTTTTACTTGTAAATAAAAAGTAAAGAAAATGTGAAAGTTGATTTTTTGGGACTTGAACTGTCTGACTGCAGTTTAAACCAATTTGAGAGTAGGTACAACTCCGAGTTCACTATCTGGCCCTGTAACGTGATACCCAAACTGAGCAAACAGTTTGAAGTTCACTTCAGATTTCTTCATTTGGAGGATTACGATGAAGCGTTTCCTGAGATGTCATGCTTTAAACAGCTAATGGCATGTGACAACCAAGTGCTTTTACGTTTTACATTCTAAAGTTGCAAACACTTGGCCTCTCCCCCAAGCAGAGAAATACGTAGCAGCCCTAAGAGCTTGACATTTGGGGCCCCATCAGACTCTCCTTCTACTTTAGCAGGCACTGGATACAACCAGGAGTCTGCTCACTGAAAGTGGAAAAATCCTCTCTACAAATGCCTCTCAGCGAGGGGCCGCAGGGGCTGCAGTGCATCTATGGCACTGGAGGAGGCAGAGAGCTACTGACTGCCAGCAGCATGGTTACATACGGAGTCTGGGTCACCCCAGCCTCCCAAAACAAGCTGTTCAATGCCTTTTCCCAGTAACTTTTTTCATAAGGTGCATGTGGAGTGATTTAAAAAAAAAAAAAAAAGACACAAGACAAGGAAGAGTTTTAAAGGCACCAGTGGAAGTAGATGCCCAATCCCTCTGGTGACCTCCCCCGAGTGTGTCTTAAGGCTTCTGGAGTTGATCAAATAAAATGGCATCATCAGGCAAAAAGCTGCAGTTTCACACAGTACCTGCCCAGGTTTCCCTAGCACCTCCACAGGCTGGAGCTCAATGAGGCCACTGTGTTTTATGGAGAACAAGCCTTTATGGATCAGAGTCCCTTCCAGGGAAGGCTGCAAGTTCTGGAGGCATTAAAAAGCATATGTATATATTATGTATACATACAAAAATAATTAAAAAAAAACCATCAAACTTCACTGACAACCAGTAAAGTTTTTGGTTCGGTTTAATCTCTGTTTTAGTTTGTAAACTTGCCTGTGTACTTCTTTTTAAATCAGCAATATAATTTCTGAACTACTCTAACACAAAGAATCACCCTAAATTATTACATGATACTAAGCAAGAGGCATCACAACACATACAAAGCACCAGTACCCAGCTGCCGAGCACCCACACTAACCTATGCCCTGACACTGCTTCTGGGTTTTGCTCCAAATACCAGAGGCAAAACTATTCTCAAGCAGTTACAAAATCAGGATGCTTGCTATTAAGCTTCAAGTTTCCTTCTACTGGAGAAACGCTGTTTCAGCTGAATTTGGTGGAATTACAGGAGCTGATTAGGTTAACCACTGACTGTTTCCTGGAGGGCATCTGAGACTATGCCCTGACCCAAATTATTTAATCTTGATCCAGATTTGAACCATTTAATTTTAAGCTCCACAACTCTGGGAAACAAAAAAGGCAATACAAACTTCAGAGCAGCTTTTAAATTTGAGAGGTAGCAAGGGGCAGGGCACAAACGCGATTGCTCCCAGCCATTCAGGGCAGCAAGAAACAAAGCCTTGCTGCCCCTGCTCCAAGCAGAAATCTTTGCCAGAGCAGGTTGTGGAGGGAGGGGACGGGGGTTTGATGCCAGCTGGGCACAAGGTGGCTGTTTTGCAGAACATTGCAGTGTCAGACAACCCTTTAGCTTCAGGACCCAAGTGAAATTTCTGGCCAAAAGAGAGAAGAGGGGCAAATGAGCCCAGGCAGGCTCAGGAATCACTCCCTGGGCACGCGAGACCCCCACGCTCACAACCTGGATCCTCCCAGCCCAGGAGAGGGACTGGACTGAGGGTCCCTGCCCTGTCCCACATTATTTATACCTAGTAGAGTTTAAACATCCCCTCTCCAGCTTCAGCCATAACCTCCAGCTGTAAGCTCCAGCCTGGCCCTGAGATATTTCTCAATTAAAGCATCATTAAAAAAATCCCAATTACTTTTGTTTGGAATGTTATTTGTCAGACTGAAGGAATCCAGCCACACTGTGCCAATAATAATGAAATTATTAGCCTGGAAAAGCTAAAATATTGATCAACTTGCTCACACCTTTCAACAGCTTGCTCAGTAACAGCCTCAGGAGATCAAAATACATCAACCTTTGCATGAAAGGAATTTTTAAATAGCACATGAAGTGTACGAGAGTATTCCTAAACTGCACAATGCAGCAACGTGCAAAACTATGTACTGTACCTCGTAAGACATTTGGTGAGATACTAGAAGCTGCATAGCTGTGTTACCAGGGTACTCCATAGGGCTAATTAGCCCAGGGGAGAAGCAACATTTACTAATTCAGGCTAAATGGCCCTATACCTTGGCTGTAACCTCAGGGATGCATTCGCAGCTATCTCAGATATCTTTCAACTGCACAACATTGTGCCATGTACCTTAAAAACTGAATCACTTAATTTATCTCAGGAGTCAGTTCAGCATAGGACAATTTAGCCCAGATATTTCACTACTGACTACACATGGGAAAAGTCCAGTTAAAGTATAACAGTGAGGACAGTATAGGCTTACCAGCAACATAGAAAAAAGGGACTTTCAATGGGATGCTACCGCATGTCCCCAACAAGCTTTAGACCTGTCTTCTCCTCTGCTCCCAGACAGAAAGGTAACATTTACTACCTCGGGCTGCACTCAGTGAATGGTGAGAGGGTTCACCCGGGCAGCACTGTCCCAGCCTCCCCTCCCCGGCAGGATGCCAAAGCACCCCAAAACTGAGAACCTGTGCACAGCCCCGCTCTGCTCTGGTACGATTACAGCCTGCTTTTAATTATAGCCAGGGCAACACAGCATAAATCCCAAATACACTGAATCTATTTCAGTAAGGGACAGTAATTTTCAGTCTTCCCTCCAAAGCCTATAACCTCAGCTGAACAATTCTGAAAAACCCATGTCCTGGTGAAGCAGGCAAGCCCTCTCCCATACACTCCTGACCTACAGATATGCTTAATATGTTAATTTCTGTTTTGGTTTCAGAACAAAACCTGCCTTTTAAAGAAAATTTTAACAGATTCTAAACCAGAAACACTGCACTCCCCCGAGGCATTAAAAAATGCAAACTGAAGACTTCCCATGTGTCAGGGTTATTACTTATTTCCTTCTAAAAACAGAAGAAGTGTTGCAACAGTTGTAATGCTCCAGCTCACTAGGCCAAGAAGATGTTTTCTTTCTGCACACTCATTAACCATAGTGTGGAACTCAATAACTGTTCTAATTTCCTACCTTAAATGTTTGTCTTCCCCCCAGTTTTCATTTTATGCTTTACATTTACATAGGACTACTCTCCGCCACTTACCTTGAGAGTCTAGTTGCTGTCAAACACAATAAAAGGAAAGGAAAAGTGTCTGGAATCACAGAAGCTTTAGTGTTGAAAATTGTAATTTAATTTCTAGAAATGAATTTAAGCACTCAAAGCTTTCTTTGTCAGCCACAGATGAGAAGCTGATAGGCTTTGAAGGCAAGCAAATGTTTTTTTTAGTCAAATCTCTCAAGTAAATATTTATGTTAGATATAATAAGAGATGTTATTTCGCACCACAAATTAAATACCAGCTAGTTATTAAATCTGGTGCAATGCTATGAAACTCTCAGGTACTGTTGCCCACAATAGGTGCACTGTAATTAGGCTGGCTGAGCTCCAGGAGGGTTCCTGAGCCTCACCAAACCCAGAGCATTGGTCAAGCTGCTGCTGTGGCCTCAGGAGTCCTCAGTACCAAGCCTGGCTCAAGGACAGGTTTGCTGCGTGATACAGGGGAAAAAAAAAATCACCTAACCCTGCCAGACTTCTGCTGCTGTCATAAAATGCTTCCGTCTTCAGGAGCAAAACACTGTTTCTTCTCTAGCTTGCAAGGACACAGAGTCTGTGAAGAGAGAAGAGGGCCCAGCCTGGGAAAGGGAGGGGACAGGACCCTCCATGCTCTCGGTGGCCCAGCAGCCTCCCAGCTGGAAGATGTTGGATTACATGTGCCCCCTCCATGGAGTGACATTATCGGTGTATGAGCACACAGAGCCCATTCTTTAAAGTCTTATAGGTGCAAAAGACTTATCATGTAGAATTTCATTTCTAAGAATAAATATACCAATATTTACATGCCTGCGGCATAACAGAGACAAAAACTGCATTGTGCACAATCATCCTGAGTCCACCCCAGACAAGTCATCCCAGCAGTGCAGATACAGCAGCACAAGCTTCCAAAAGCAAGCATCTGGGGACCTGCGATGCTCAGCAGGGGCTCTAACAGAGGAGGCACCACCCTCTCCAGCACTGCTGCCTGGTCCAGACAGGCTAGAGCTGCTCTGCCCAGCGGCCCCACTCTGCTGCGGCACAGGCACAGCACCAGCTCCACCTGCATGCTTACACCCTGCGGGAGGTAACAGAGCAGCAGCAGTTGTAAATGCTGGGGTTTTTTGGGGGGTTTTTTTTGGTTGGGTGGGGTTTTTTTTGTTTTTTGTTTTTTGGTTTTTTATTTAAGTATCTTATTTGGCTAATTGCACAATCACAAGAAGGCTTCAAAGCACGGCAAAGAGTGGGATAACAACACTTCATGGGTGAAAAGGCCTTACATTTCTCTTTTTCCTCTAATAACCACTGATGATGGACCATTATCCTACCGTGTTGCCCTGCCTTGTTGTGTCTTCATGCACATATTTAACAAGATTACTTATGAGTATAGCACAGCGGATATCTAAGAAGGCAAGATCAATTTTGAAAGTCCAGCTTTATCTCTTGTTACTGCAATATTTTTGCATGCTGCCTTGGCAGAGCATAAGGGCTGTAAACCAGCAGGGCTGGGCAGTGGGATTCCTTTACTGCACTTGGAGCTGCTTTACTGAGTGTAGTTATAATGCTCTAGTTATGGCATGTTGTAAAAGCTGTTTTGGTTAGGGCACACTTATAAGTCATTCCAAAACGTCAGAAAGTAAAGGGAAAGGTTTGGCTGTAATAGATCAAGAGGGAGAGGGCAGGGATTAAGGAAATGCACTTGGCTATCATCCATAACCCTAGCACAATGAAAATACCCAGGCTGGTGAATGGAACTGAGGTACATCTCCTAACTGGTGTGGTGGGACCCAGCAAGCCAGGGAGCCTGGGAACACACAGAAGTCAACAGGAATCTGTCAGCATATAGCAACACCTTGGTCCAGGCTTGTAGTTTGGCACCCACGAGCAACCACACTGAACTCAAAAGTAACGCCATGTGCTCAAAATCAGGACAGCAGCTTTTAAACGCACAATTTAATAGAACAGGATGACTATATCCATCTGTCCTTTCCAAACAAGAGGGCAAGTAGCAGCCTTGCTGCTGCTCCTGCTGGAGTGGAGCACATCCCACCAGCAAGCAACACTGCGGTATGGAGTCACCCAGACATGTTATTTAAGTAAGAGATGCTCACACAATCACCTCTCACTCCTGAAGTGTCATCAAGTTGGGAGAACTTTTTAGCAAGATGACGCAATTCTAAAAGTACATTAAATTAGAGAAGCACCAGGGTGCAAAACAAGGCATGTTCTTACTACTGGTAGACCATCATAACATTTTCCTCTGTTCATCAGGATAATAAAACACAGGGTAAAGCTCTGCAAACACAAAATTAAGCTAGAATTCTAGCAAAGAGGGGCTAGGAATAGTACTGCATTTCACTAACTATCTACCAATGAAGAATACAAGCATACACTTTCTAAAGAAAGAATGCATCCATAGTATGCTAAATACAGTAAGTATTAATTAAATCATTATTAGCAATCAAAATCTAATTCCTTTCTGTCACTTTCTGATATCTTAACTAAAGGCATATTTGCAATACTATTATAACGAGTTACAGTTCGAGCAATAGAGCTGCTTGCAATAGTTCAGAAACATGTACACTTTCATATGAATATATCATGCCTAACTAATGAGATTGCTCATTTCATAACTTCAGTTCCATTTTTATTATTTCATAAAACTGGAAGTCCTTATCCATTTTATGAAAAACACCAAACCTTTGTGAAATTCATTAAATAAGCATAAAAAATTCATTAAACAAGTGAATTGCATTCATGGCTGCTTTGATGCAAATGCCCTTTAAGCAATGTAAAACTCCATATTGATTTAACCTTTCATGTTCTGATATTTCCATGTGGAGATATATATATATAAAAAAATCTTTATTCAAGGAATGAAATTAAGTGCTGATCCCTTGATCTCCAGCCAGGGTGAGGTAGATTGGTCAATTTAAATAGTCACTGCTGATCAGCAAACAGCTGAGTTTGTATTAAAACAGAGCATTGGTATTTCTGCACATCTTTGCTGGCAAATAAACACATACAATATCTTGGGCCAAATCAATATGATGCCTGAAGTTTCCTCTGTAGCAGAAAGTCAACCAACTATTGGCTAAGTCCTGCAGGACTAGTTTTAACAAGGCCATGCTGGTCAAGAAAAAGGTAGAAGAGCTTCTCCTGAGTACCTGGTGAGGTTTAGCTGCTCGTTCCCATTGCCCTCGTTCCCGCTGAAAGCTGCTGCAAACAGCACAGCCAACGAGCCAGGCTCTGTCTGAACCTACCACCATGTACCACCTGCACCAGGGATCTGCCAAACTGAAGGATCAACCCAGTTTTTTCTTGGGGTTACTCTGCATCCCTTCATCCAGTGGTTGCAATAGTCACTTGTCTCGCTTCCTACCTTTAAACTCCACTGAAACCAAAATCCTCTCCCAGTACTTATGACAGCATGAAGAGTTAAAGAAATCACTAATCCCTAGTCCAGTAGAGTCATAGTTCCACTACAGAGGAGATAACGTGAAAAAGATGCATCTGCAACAAATATATGTGCCTGCTACCCAAGGCGTGCATCTTGATTAGAGCTGGAATTGTCATGGAATAAAAGTACTTGTACTCCTCCAATCATCCAAAACCACCTGTTGATGAGAAGCAATCATTTCCTCAAAGGTCTAACTGCAGCAAGCTAAGAAAAAGAAATTCCAAAATGACCATACCCACAGCTGAGGTTCATGTTGGATGTCAGTAATGTAAGGCACCAACTACTCATCCCACCACAAATAACATTCTTGTAAGTACCAGTTCGGAAGGTACTATGCAAACCTGCCACAGTGAGCTTTAATGCAGTCCTAGGAGATCAATGGCTGCGATGGGATTCCAAGACCCTCGTCACTGAACCAGGCCTGAGGCAAGATGAGCAGACCTTGGGGCCATCTCTTGGTTTACACCTACATACTGCTGTACTGTTCATTTCTGCTGTGCTTCACATCCAGTCGTTTTAACAAAGAAAATTTCATCAAGTAGTGCATATATGAAGGAGAGTGTGACATACCAGCCTTATAGCTTCCCAAGGTCCACATTTCAATGATGCCATTCCTGAACCACCTCCTCTACAGCCCTTCAATGCCCCATTTTCCTTCCCAGGTGCCTCTCCTGCACACTTACTTCTCCCTCAGCTCATTTGGCTCCAGCAAACTGAGCCAGAAACAACTCTATTTCCATTTCTAACCGTTTAGATTATAAACAATAATTTTTTTTTACACACCAAAACAGGTCTTTAATCCTCATATTTCCCTCCAAAATACACCCAGACATTCTTATTCTCAGTAAGCCCAGCCAAGCAAAACAAATAAAGTTTCTAGGCCAAGCTTTCCAGGAGTTAAAAATAAGATCAAAATTATTAAAATAAATTTAAAAAAGAAAAATCACAGCCAACACATTTAAAGTATCATCATTTTTAAAACTCTCCCCAATTTTTACCCAATGTCCCAGAAGATACTGCTTCAAAAGGAGAGATATTATGACTTTTTTTTCAGAGAAAGAAAGAAGGAATCATATTGAAAATAAGCTTTATAATAAAGGAGTTTCAGCCTTAATCACAGAACTGCATAAGCCAGCATAGCAGAAGGCTGCTCCCAGTTCTGTCATCACAACAGTGAACAAAAAGACAGATGAAAACATCATCCCTTCCCACCTCAGTGCCTCCCAACTCCCCCCCCACTCACTGCTCCTCAGCTGGCTGAAAACTGCCCCCCTCCCCCCCAAGGGCATCTGTGATAGAACAAGCCCAAAATAGTACTTGAAGCGATTTAGCTTAATCATTATTAGGTTTTAGTTTAGACCTCCCTTGACACTGCTGGCCATCAATAAGGCCCCACAGGTACCCTGCAGATCCTTAAGCATCAACAGTCTTACGAGGGCACATTCCCACCTACAGCAAGATTTAAAACTGGCTTTGTAACAATTTAAAAAAAANATAAAAACCTCAGGAGCTTTTTTCACGATTACTAATTTAACAGACAAACTATGTTTTATTGATAGTTCCAATAGTAAATTTGCCTTCCGTTCACACTGCTGCTGATGCCTAAAATAAGATGTGCAAGAAGAGATAATCTTGTGCCTAAGGCTTTTTTAGGATAATACACAACACAAGCTTGCAACAATTCAGCCAAGAGAGATTCAATAGAGCACCGCTCTGCAAGGGCTGCTCCTTGCCTTTCTGGATCAGAAATGGAGCTTAGCATTTCTGTGTGCGTGCGTGCTGCTATCAGCCTCCCCACTCACTCAGGTACAAACTCACACAAGTGTCAATCCTACAGGTTTATTCAGAAATTAGATTTTTATTTAAGAAAAACCTTGGTGTGACAACACAGTGGCTTTTAAAATTTGACTTTCTATGTGCTATTGGAAATGGAGGTAAAGACTCCAGAGAGCCTGCAGCACAATCACAACTCATTCATCTGGAGCAATAGTACTCGGCAGGGATATAAAATTACTTCTGTATATTTTGGGAAAAAATGTTATCCTGAAATTTCACAGGTGAATGAGCAGATCCGGAGTGCCTCAAGGTCAGTGGGATGATTCCAGCTGAAAGTCTGACCTGGGATTTTCCAAGATCCCTGACTCGTGCCATCGCTGTGCTGAAACATCACTGCTCAGTCAAACAGGGACTTTGCCACAGATGCCAGTACATCTCCCTCATCGTGCACGCAACTGCACCCGCTTCCACCTTCCTTCTTTCCCAAGTGCACACTCCCAGCTCAGCTGCCAGTGGGGAAGTTACTGCAGCTGCAAATAACCAGGGTGCTGTTAATCTGCAAACACAGCTTTCTGCAGCCTTTTCCTTGCATTTAATTCAGTTTCACTTGAGGAAAAAAATCCGTTTGTTTTAGCTAGGTTAACTAGTCAGTGATGTGTTTGGCTGGAAACCTGTTATGTTTTGCTACTTTATCATGTTGCTATTTCCATGTTCAAAGGCTAGTTAAATTATTTACACTACACTTCATATATTGTGTACAACACTTGCCTTGACACAAACAGCAGCAACTGCAAAGCCAGTTTCCTTGAGCTGGTGCTTCAGAATAACACAGGGTGCTGTGCTTTGCAGGGAATGACCCATTCAAAGCCTCAGCTCTCATCCCCCCCACCCCCGAAAAAAAAAAAATCAAGAGCCATGCAGACATGAATTGGCTTCCGAGTTTCAAATAGCAGTATTGATTTAATTCTGGAGGCTATTACAAAATAGAGTATAAAAGGAATAAACTGAGCATTAGCTCAGTGCAAGAGCCTAGCTACATCTAAAATTCACTGTGAATGATAAATTACTTTCAGCCAGTAACACCCAACACTATTTTAAAATGTATATTATAGAACATGTACTTCAAGAGGATCTGTGAATATTTTATTATACCATCCCAATCATTTACACTGTGATATAAGTCCCATTGTAGTTGCTCTCCCTTCTAAGGTACAGTTCAATTTCCTCCCTGTCTTCTTATTTAATCACAACTCAGTTGAATTACCATTTCTTTGCTCATCAGCAACCAAATTGGGCGTAAGAGTTAAGCCGCCCTGAAAACTCTGGAAGTACTTCTGTGGCCAGAAAAACACAAGCCTCCTCAGAGATGACAGAAGCTTAAAACCACACTCCAGTGCACATCACTTGTTAAGGGAGCACATACACCTCCAATCGCGCTGTTCTGCAGTATCACCCAGCAGCATTTAAAGAAAATGCACCATGTGAGGGTGGGCAGTGTTGTGTCAGGATGGCTTTCCTACAGCTCTGCTGCTCCAAAAGCTAACACCCTATTTTTCTAAGATCTACTATGGACAACCTAGTACAGAGCAAGCCCTTACTGCTGCTTTTCCCTTGCCAAACAGCACCAACCACCCCCACAAACTGGAGGATGTTTTTTCAGTGCCACCTCATTTTCTGCTGCATTCCAGCTGGCTGTGGCTGGCCACGTACAGCAGCACAGGCAATAAACTCAGCACAAACTCCAAGACAATTCCAAGCGATGGTTATCTATGGCGGATCCAACGGTGCCTCCCTGGGATGCCAGCGGAGAACAGCACGGTGCTGTACAGACACGCACTCCAACACAGTTGTTGCCTAAGGAGCTCCCAGCTTCATTTCCCTTCTCTGTATTTTAGTATATTGAAAACAATAACTTGTACCTAAAGCAGAACGGGGGTCAGAGGCTGGGGAAGGAGATTATAAACAAAATCTTTTGGTATAAAATATTACTACACTTTCCATATTGATCAGTAAGTGCAGGTGCTGCTATGTGCCTTACTGTATATTATTATTAAAATTCAGTTAAGAGGCATTTTACTGAATCAGGTCAGGGCCCGAATGTTCCCTCCAGTTCAAGCCTTGATATTGCACAGGTCTGGTGAATTGAGTCATAGATATCAAGAAACATTACAAGTCAAATCAATATTTTATAGTCTTCGCACAGATCACAGCCTGAAACTCTATCAGCACAGTGCTCTGAACAGAAGGATTTGCAGGAGCTAAAATAATTTACACTAATAAGGCACTGACCCATGCAGTCCTTAATGATCATTTAGCTTTGACAATACTTTTTACTGCTATTGAGCTGTTTGGAGTTGGGGTTTTTTTCCCCCAGCAGAAAACTCCTACATCAGATTAAGGATATAAGCAGCAACCTAACCACAAGGCTCAGTTTTGTTCCATGTAAATTCATTCCAATTATATAAACTGCTAAATTAAGAAATGAGCTATTTAAAACAAAGGGGTTATAACAGAGCCACAAACACACAAACAAACATCACAGAAATTCTTAATTCCGTTTCTTGCCTTGTTTGCTTATTGAAGTGCCATATGTTGCTGCAAGTGCTATGAAAATATCATAAGATCGTAATTATAAGGTTTGTTGAATTATAGAGTAAAGAAGCCACTTATTTACATTTAAATATGAACAGTGGTAATTGAAATGTCACATGCTTCTCTGTTCTTGACTCCAGAAAAATATTTATCTACCAACAGCTTGATGTGCTTTCAACAGTGGCCTGGATTCATGAAAGGGACTGTTACTCACATCGCTTTCCGCTTTTATTTATTTCTCCCTTCTGATTTACAGACTCAAACAGGGGCTCCTGAAGTGCTCAGGCACTGACATAGCAATGAAGATGCTGCAATGCAAACAGGATTGTTACTAAGTTGGTGTTCGATAATTCTTTGACCTGTCAATACGGGAAGCCCTGCAATAGCTTTAGGAAATCAATTTCAAATTGACCTCATTGAACTGATGCAAAACCCAACTGCAGATGCATTTAAACTGATTAGCTCTTGTTAAAGTCCAATAGCAAGCAAACCCGAGTCAGGCTGATGTTGAGTACACACAGAGAGGATTTACAAGAGTTTAAACTGAAAATTGCATTAGTTGAACCAGGATCTTTTTAAGGGGAAAAAACATTTAAAGACCGCCCCAGTGAAGGCACTGCAGTCCTGGACAGATTCTGCTGTGCCAAACTCGCTTATGAATGAATGAGACTTGAAGCTTGACTCTCCTTACAACACTACCAATGTCAGCAGAAAGCCTCCAAGAGGTTCAATTCCACTAAGCAAGCTGAAAAGAAGAGCAAAAGGCCAAACCAGTAGAAAGCAGCTCGCTGTGAGCAGCACATTGCTCAGACCAATGTAGGGAGCAATGAGTAGTTGGCCCTGGGAAAGCAGAAGCCAGCCTCCCTGCATGCTCGCTCCTTAAAGATTTACCTTCACCTATCCTGGGAAAGGCTCTCTAGGAAAATCCCTAAACCAGCAAAACTTGAGCCGGAGCCTTCTCCAAGGAATGTTAATGTCTCATTACAGGGTGCTGGAAGCCCTGTGGCACACCCCAAATCCAACATCTGTGGCCATCAGAGGGCAGGGAGACGATCGCAAAACTAAGAGGGGCGTCTAATAAAACGAGGTCCCAGATTTTATTTTTCTGGGTCTAAAAATCATAATCCATCTTGTGTAACCTCAAAATACACATAGATTTTGCAAGTGATTTTTGCTGTCAAGTATTTTTCTTTTTTGTTAGATATTAATAATTCTCATCATGCACGGACTGGTTAGGGCCTTTCTTTTTTTTTGGTCTTTCTCCAAGAGGGCTATTCTGCTGCACTGTGTGAAAACCCAGAAGGATTTTTGCAGCTCTGTTTAATAGCCACACGCTTCACCACTGAGTTAATGGTAAAGCTTTCAGTTAACAGAAGCAGTTTTAGGCTAATGCTAAAACAATGAATCTCAGCCACCTGCTCTGCTTCCCTCTACCTTTCCCTTGTTTTCTGGTTTAATAATTAAATGTACCAAGGCCTTTTTTGAAGACTCTGAAAAGAAACTAGGCTGACTAGAGTTTAGTGAGAATGGGTAACGTTCACAGGGAAATACTCAGGAGAGGAGAAAGGAAAATGTTTTGGGGCAGTCACAACTTGTATTGAACACTAACAGAACTCTTCAAAGTTATCACATCAAACACCAGCAGAGATGGGTCTCTGCTGGGTTGTGTCACTCAGTTTGTGGGAGAGCACACACACCGTGGTGGCAGAAACAGCCGATACCCAAGAGCAAGAACATCATCTCCAAAGCAATGGGTCAGTAAACAGCATAATGAAATGTGACAGTAACTTCATTTGTAAAATATACGCTAAAGCTATCGGGGCAGAAGTGCTAATACCAAGGGCTACATTTGCATAATTACACTGACTTTAAGGCTCTGGTTTTAAATTGACCTAACAATGTCTCTCATTGATGCAAACTGTAGTCGGCTCTGCTGTTAGAGACAGCACGCTGCCCTGGGCCTTGGCCACTCACCACGCTGGATCACATGGCCTTCGACTGCGACACAGCAAAGATTTTCACTACTAGGGCTTCAGGAATACACTAGTGTAAAACTGTGCATTAATGACCAAATCTGGCTTACGAAGGATACTGGGGTTTGTATTGTCTGTGTTTATTTGATGTCAAAGATCTGCCAGATAACCCACTCATTCTCTAAGCTCCAATAATACAGCTCTACTTCGTCACTATACCAAACAGATTAGGCTGGAAGAACAAATAAGGGGCAAATTAACAGCACAAAAGCGGTACAAGAGAAGACTAAACTGATGCTATCTTAAAAAAAAAAAAACACAAACACACACACACCATCCTTTGGCACAGTAGGGACATTCTTCCCACGCCAGTCTGAACCATTCAGTAAAACCACCACCATGGACTTCCGGAGGGCAGACT
>VYZW01032347.1:5077-44965 GCA_013401315.1 Balaeniceps rex | reverse complement strand
CTGCTGATCAGGGGGAATGCCTTCCTTGTCCTGGATCTTGGCTTTGACATTTTCAATGGTGTCACTGGGCTCGACCTCCAAGGTGATGGTCTTGCCAGTCAGGGTCTTCACAAAGATCTGCATTTTCCTCTGGAAGAACAGAAAACACTGTACTTTAGCCAGTTTTCCCCTTCCTTCCCAAGGCAGGCTGCAGCAAGGCCCAGTTCCTCCCAGGCCGCGCGCCGCTGCTGGGGCGGTNGTTCCTCCCAGGCCGCGCGCCGCTGCTGGGGCGGTGCTCGCCTTGTGACGCTATACGGGGACCCGCCCACATCGCCAGGAGAGGCGGGGCTCCCCGCCCCCTTCCCCTTCCCGCCCAAGGCGCGCGCGCCCACCACCATCTTGAGGGGCCGCTGCGCCTGCGTGGCCGCCATTTTCCCGGCGACGGCTCGTACTCCCCTCTCCCGCCCACCTCCGCCGCCGGCCCGCGGTATTACCGCTAAGGGCAGGTGGGAACACAGCCCACAGCCCACAGCCCACAGCCCGCCCGCAGCCCGCCCCCTCCTCCAGCCGCATCCCCTTCCCCCTCAGCACACACACATCTCCCTCCCGGCCACCCAGCACACATCTAAGCCCTGCCGCCGCCATGACAAGCGGCTCTACGCTCTGCTGTCCCCGCGGAGGCGCGGCGAAGCCAGGCCGCGGCGCACTCACCGCGGGGCTCGCAGGCCAAGCCGAGCGCACAACACTCTCCAAACTTACACAGCTGCAACTGCGCCACACATTCCCCTCCCGCCGCTTATATAGTCTCTGCAGCCCCCGCCCCTGCGGCTCAGATCACTCCGCCAGGCACTATTTTCCCTGTGGCGCGCGCCGCAGCTCTGCTGTGCGGATTTGAGGAAGCGAGGCCCGGCAGCGCGGAGGAGTCAGCGGGTCGCGAGGTGATGGGGTCCAGACTGGCGGGCGGGGGGCGGCAGTGAGTGCGCTAAGGAGCGCGGAGAAATCTGGCATGGAGCGGCCGGAGCGGGGCCGGGGGCCAGTTCTGCCTCAGCGAGCCGGGCCCTCTGGACTTCGGAGACGCCCCTGTGCCTAAAGCTTTTAGTCAGAGCCATACATTTTATTCAGGGATTTAAACCCCTACAGTTGCGTCCCTGTTTCAAAAGCGCCTCCTTGATTTTCTTCCCTGGGGCAGGGTGAGTGGCAGCTCTGCCTGTGGGCCTCGCTGGGAGGCAGGCTCTGAGGTGCCTGCAGGGAGAGGGACTGTTGGTTTGGTCCAAAGCAAGACGTGTATTTCTATTTAAGAAGTATCCACTGTGTTTCAGCATGCTAGAGGGAGAGAAGCAGTTGGGGGGAGCGTGGTCTCCCCCACCCAGGACCGGGACCGGTGTGAGCAGGCACAAATCCGCCGGGGCTGGCACAGGCGAAGCCTGGCAGGTTTGTGCCAGGCCCTCTGTGCCACCATGGCCTGTGGAGTGAGGCAGAGGGAAAACAAGTTGGTGTCCAGCCGCTGTAACGATGCCGGGATGCCTGCCGAAGAGACCGTGCCAGGGGACGGAGCTCAGGCAGCCCGGAGAGGGGAGAGGTGGAGTGAGGGACAAAAAAGGCCCGATGGACAAAGAGATCCGAGTCCTGCAGACGGTCTGTCTGCCTGAGATATAACCAGTGAGTATATACATACACACATGAAGTGGAGTATGCATCTGAGATACAGTGGAATTTATAACGCAGGACTAAGGCCTTGCCACTGGGGTAAAATCAATCACAAATAGAAATAATTGTAATAATAATGTCTCTTTCTTGTTCTCACTTCTGGTAGACCTCTGTTGTGCTCGGTTGGCTCCTGTGCCATCCTAGTCAAACTATACAGCAATTCAAGGGCATAGCTGAGAACAAAACGGGGCTTTGTTTGCAAGATTCATGAGATGCCATTCGGTTCAATCCACCTACAAAATCCTGCGCTTGCCGGCGCCCAAGGAAAACCGCTGCCTACCAAATGGACACAGATAACACCCAGGGCTGCACACCAGTAGGAAGGCAGCAGAGGCCCAGCAACAGCTTTGTGATTGGTTTCAGGGAAACCGGCCTGCATTTGCCTGACACATGGAGCTTTTACAGGAGGGGAATGCTCTGGGGAGCTTCTCAGCCTCTGCTGCCTTGTGTTTGTATTAAAACTCAGCATTGCAATAGTAGTAATAATCTCAAAACACCTGGGTCGTTTAGCTGGGGAAAAAGAAATCCACAAAAGTCTTTTGGTTTCTTCTCAGGGTAGAATCGTGCTCAGTGGCTTATATTGTGTGCGTTTGGAGTTGTATAAACGTAAAAGATTGGAATAGCCTTTCAGCTTTAGGTCTTTCCTCATCTGAAAGTGGAAAATAATGCTAAGCTTATTCTTTTACTTATTATTTCCAATTATTTTAGTTATTATTTAGCTTATTCTTTTAGTTCAGAGTGAGCACTCGGGACTGGTCTGAAAATAGTCGAAAAGGCACATGGCAATGTATTTTGTGACAAGATGGAGTTTTGTAACGGGAAGAAATTAAGATGATACAGTGCTGTTCTTCATCTAATTAGGTTAGGCAGGCAACCGCTGAGCGTCCTGAGTGAGTTTGTACCTGATGTCTGAGTCAAATGGTGAAGCAGAACACCCCTAAAGGTTCAGATTTGTGTTATATTCGGATTACAAGGCAGATGTTAGGCCGTAATGCAACAGAGTCCTTAAATACCTCTGGCTGTTTTGCAGGAGAACAGTCCTTTCACAAGCTGGGAGGGGCTTTCTGTGAACAAAGGCGCTGCACTCCGTGTTTCTCCAACACTATCTGTGTGAGTACCCCTTGCTACGATTTCAAGAATAGTAGGTGAATAGTAGGATGTTGGTCCTAGCAGACCATGACCTGTTATACTGACAAATACTGATTTCCTGGGCCAAAGAAGTCTGTTACCTCGTGCCTGTTACTACAAACTCTCTGGGGCAGGAACCGTCTCCTTGTATTCATGTGCAGCGTATTTTCCAGAAGTACAGCTGCCCAGAGAGATCCTGTCCAGGCAGCTATTTACAACAGGGATCTTCACACTTACCAGTGCTGTAGCCAAACATTTGGCTCAAAATAACAAATAGAAGTAACAAGAGTGAATAAGTAGCACAAGGAACATTTTAACCACTCTGGCAGAAAATGTCATGTGTCGCTAGTCAGCTCTCCCTGCCAGAGAGAGTTGGATACGCCGTTGATAAGTGAACAGTGCAGATAAAACAGCTTGCAACCAAACTGTGTAGATAAAAAGCTGTTTCAAGCCCTACGTGGGCTTTGGTCTCTCTCTGCCATACCTTTCAGCCCTCCCAGCTCTGAAGAGTTTCCCTGGTGACGCAGGACCGTGTGAGCCTGGCCAACCAGAGGAGATCACAGCAGGGAGATTGTTTCCCAAGAGCTCCTCCCGACCTGTTCCGAGTGAAGCCCGGTCTTGCTGCCAAGGGGCTGCCTGCGAACTTCCAGCTGGAGCGGGACAGCAGAGGCGAGTGGACACCACAGAGCCAGGGAAGAGCTCCTGCACCATTGCAGCCAGTGAGTGCGGGCACCTGCGGCGTCCTGGCTTTTGCGCCTTCCCCTTTGGCTCTGGCTCTGGGAATGTGGTGCAGAGACCCTGAGCCAGCTCTGCGTCGACTGCAGGTTTGCAGGTAGCCAGCTCTGCTAGGTTCTGGGGTGGAGGGGTGTCAGGCAGGGTTAGCGGGCCAGCCTCCCCCTGTATTTCAGGGTTTGGTGCTTCCTCCCTCCTTTTAGGCTGGTCTGCGTCTGCAGGGCCTTAGCGTGGCAGTGAAACACCTGGAGAGACACGAGAATCTTGTGTGTTTGCATAGCCCTGAGGAGAACCGAGTGACAAAAAAGAAGCCATTTTGTGCCTACTGGGAAACTGCCACCGTGGGCCTTTTGGGGCAGCACGTCCACGGTGCAGTTTTCTGTTGTTTAATGTGACGTGGCNATTCTTGTCCTGCAAATGTTAGTACCTAATTCAGAGGCGGGGAAAAAAGAAAAAAAAAAAAAAGGGTGGACACTATTATGGAGATGCCGGGGATTGAACCCGGGACCTCATACATGCAAAGCATGCGCTCTACCGCTGAGCTACATCCCCTGCCCCGCGCTGCCCGCCCTGCCCGGCCGCCAGGTCGGTGCCGGGCCGCGCTCCGCTGCCCGTCCCCTGCCCGTCCTCGGTCCGTGGGGCGGCGGGGGGAGCAGCGAGGCGGGTGTGCGCGGGAAGGGCGGGCGGAGCGGTGCCTGGCAGGGGCAGCCCCACGCCGTGAGGGGACGCGGGCAGCCGTGTGGCTGCCGGGCCGGGATCGGGCCGCCAGGGCTGCACGGCTGTGTTCGCAGTTACCTGTGAACCCCGGACAGCTCTTAGAGCTACAGGAACGCTCTGGCTTCGCACACGCGAAACTGTGGGGTTTGTTTTTTTTCCTTCTTTCGGAAATTGGAAAGATCCGTGCTGGAAGGAGGAAAAAAAACACCTTTAAAGGGGAAAAAAAACAATGCGAACCTCCCCGTCGGGGAATCGAACCCCGGTCTCCCGCGTGACAGGCGGGGATACTCACCACTATACTAACGAGGACGGCCTAATAGCACGTCCCGGCGGAGCGCGCCATGCCCGAGCCGCCCGCCGCTGGGCAGGGACGTCCCGCAGCCGCCCCCCGCGGGGTAAGCGGCTCCTTCCGCAAAACCCCCACACGCGTGAGCGCCTGCAGTGACACCCGCGACAGCCGCCCCACGCGGGGACCGCAGAGTCGGGCCCCGCTGCGCTCGGCGGCAAAAGGGCCCGCCGTCACCCGCGGGCCGAACGAAAAAGGCTCTGCCGAAACCCGGGATCGAACCAGGGACCTTTAGATCTTCAGTCTAACGCTCTCCCAACTGAGCTATTTCGGCGGGCGAAAGCCCCCACGCTGGCCACGGATACGACCCCGCCCCGTGGGTGTCGGTGTCCCCGGCCGTTCCCTGCCCGCCCCACGGGGGGCCAGCGCCCGGCTGTCGGGGCGCTGCCCCCCGGGACCCCAGGCCGCCCCCCGAACACCAGCAGCCGCGGGGCGCTCAGAAGGCACCCCGGGGAGAGCGGCGGATCCCGGCCCGCCTGCCCCGGCACCAAAAAGCAGCCCTGCCTGCCGTACCGCGCCGCTGTTCCCGCGGCGGGGGGGGAACGCGGAAAAAAACGACAGCGGGGGCCAAAATGCGCAACCTCCCCGTCGGGGAATCGAACCCCGGTCTCCCGCGTGACAGGCGGGGATACTCACCACTATACTAACGAGGACGGGCACGTAAACACCTTTTCCCACCTGCAGGTATAAGGAGGCGGCCGCCCCCGCGGCGCGACGTGGGGCCCGGCCTGTGCAGAGCCCCCAGACCCCCGCAGGGGCCGCCGCCGGCGGGGCGCAACGCGGACCCTCTGCCCGCTGCCAGCGTACGGCTGGCAGGAGCTCTGTAGGCGCTGCGGAGAAGATGAAATACACGAAGGGGATGTAGCTCAGTGGTAGAGCGCATGCTTTGCATGTATGAGGTCCCGGGTTCAATCCCCGGCATCTCCACTTTTTGTTTCTTGTTTTTTGTTTTCTTTCCCCTCTCCTTTTTCCTTTTGCCTTCGACGGAAGGGCGGGCGAGTTTCCTGCCAAGCCGGTTGTTTTGCCTTCTCTTGTCCACTTTCCCGAAGGAGCCGTAATTTCAGTTTTGTAATTTGTAATTTTTTTTTCGATATTTTCCTTTTTTCCTTCCCTCTCAAAAGCACAGAGCAGTTTGCAAACTTCTGCTGCTGGAGAAAGGAGCCCAGCCAAGAGCTCACAGCACCCTCCTGCCCATGGTTACTACTAAACACTACAGCGTTGCAGCATTTATGTTATAAACACACAGCTACAACAGGGCATTTTCCTTCTTGCTCAAAACCAAAAGCTGATGTTTCATCAGCATTAGGTATTTTTAACACTTGCATCCTGGCCTGCAGCCTCTGAAGCGCGTGGGAGTGGTGGGAGCAGTAGGTGCGGGCACCCGGCCTTTTCTGTGCTTGGGTTGCACCAGCTTCCTCCAGAACATGGGGACAGGAGGGTCACTGCCCGCACCTTCTCAGACTGTGGTGTTACAAGCAACAGCAAATTACCACAGCCTGAGTGCAGGGTTTACCAAGGAGGAAAAAGATTAGGTGAAAGGGAAGGTAAACTCAACCTGTAAATTTTCTCCTGGGACTACCAAAATGCCTTGCTGCAAGACGGTGTGGTTAAAGTCTGCCTCGTTTCCTAAAAGCTGCTGCATTCCCAAAAGCGCTCCAGCCCATGAAATGCAGGGTGGCTCAGGAGCACCAGGCTATACAAAACAGTACTGGCAAACCACGTGGCAGAGCAAAGGCACCAGGAGATCTGAGTGCTTGCAGCACCGCGCAAGGTATGAGGAGAGATTTGAAAAAAAATTATTGAAAGCAAGATTAATGGATACTCTGAACTCATGGCAAACTCCTAGAGAAGCAGGAAAAGAAGTATTAGGACTGTACTGGGTCTGGCTGGGCTGGAGTCGATTTCTTTGTAGCAGCCCACACGCTGCTGTTTTTGGATTTGTGACTAAAACAGTGTTGATAACACACCGGTATTTTGGCTGTTGCTGAGCAGCACTTGCACGGCCTCAAGGCCTTCTCTTTCCCGCCTTCTGCTTCCCCCATGAGTAGGCCAGGGGTGGGCAAGACGCTGCGAGGGAACGCACCAGGACAGCTAGCCCGAGCTGGCCAGAGGGATAGTCCGTGCCGTATAATGTCATGCTCGGATACCGCTGGTCATCGTGTGGGAGGTGGCAAGCCATCGCCTTTGCATCATTTGGATTTTTTCCTTCGTCTTCTTCCCTTCATTAATTTAACTGTCTTTGTCTCAACCCAAGAGTTTTCTCACTTTTGCGCTTCCTCTCCTGCCGGAGGGATAGGGAGGGAGCGAGCAGCAGTGTGCTGCGGAGCTGCTGGCCAGGGTCAACCCACCACGAGGAGCAAAGGTTCAGTCTGCATCGGGATCTGCGGTCACACATGAGGAAGGGTCCACAAAGGTCTGAAATTCTGCTTACTGCAGCATCCCACATAGAAAACATTTCTCTCATCCAAACCAAGAACTATACACATTTATTGTAGTCCATACGACTAATATAGTCCAAAGAGAAACTTAAAAAAACAATCTGTAAAATACAATGGATAAAATTATCCAAACATTAATATTACAAAATACCAGCCAAACAGCTGCTAGGGCTTCTGAGAACACAGAGGGCTTCCCAGAAAACCAGAGTAACACCCAGCTCACTTACAAAAAGGTATTGCTAACAGTTAGCAAGTCCATCTGTGTCACCAGATTTCCATGGAAATCCAAGCTCTCAAAACATCTTGGAGAAAAGGAGTCCCCCAGGTCGGGCACTTCACAGCGCTACCGGTGGCCACTTCTTGGCTAGATCATCATGCATAGCTTCAGGGATCCACTGACAATAGGCTGCCAGCAAATCTGGAACGAAAGAGAGGAGCGATTCGACAGCTGTGGGAGTCAGGGAGCGGAGTGGGTTTGCCGGTAAGACAAGGTCCTGTGGCATCCCCTGCTCGCAGGCAGGTGGGGAACGAAGGCACCCCTCCTGCTGAGAGCAGATATAAAAGTAGCAGAAGTATGGGTGGAAGCCAGCACCGCAATCCCATTTGGAGGAATTTTTTTTTTTTTTTTAATCTTTGCTGCTGCTTCTATAAAAGAACTCCCATAGTCTGGTACCCTAATATTGAACAAAAGCCATTTTACCTGGCAAAGAATTTTTCTTGTATCCACTGACAGTACCATCAAGGTCTAGTTTTCCAAAAGCCCAAACCAAACGTTTTAACTGTGGTTAGAACTAAAGAAAAAACCCCTTAAAATACAAAGAAATGTTGCTTTCTAGGAAACTCCAGTTCTTCACAAGAACCAAACAGAGAGCATTATTGTTTCTGGCAAGAAAACAGCAAGTATTTGGAGCATATCAAGTGAAACCGTCCATTTTTTAAATTGTAATTCAAAATGCCAACTATGCTTGAGGTACAACAAAGTCTGCACTGATATGACTAATAATTAAGCAAGCAGGACACTTACATTTAGGATTTTTCTTCCATGCAGCCAGTAAAGCATCGCGATTATCACAATTTTCTGCAACTAGAGCCTGCAGGAGGGATTCTGTCCTGGGCTGAAGTCTAAATCGGTCCAAAATAAAATGGTGCAATAAAACAATGTTCATCAGCACAGTTTAGCAAAGTGTTACAGCATTCAGGTTACCTTTCCGAATTCACGCTCTGAATATTTTTATATTATAGAGGTAGAAATATATGACCTCTGGATACAGAGACATGTCATTGGCTCAAGAAAGTTCACTAGAAGCAGTTTGTTCCCCCCCACACAACTTTTTGTTGTTAGAAGCAGCGGTTGCTACTTCTAACAGTAAAGGTTGCTAGCCTTTCAAAATCCTTGCATCTATCAACTCCATGAAAACTCACAGAAAACTCAAGAGAAAGGTTATTCTGGTAAACAAGTGAGGACATTGGGGGGATAGCAAGGGAAGCAATAGCTGACAGCCCTTTTGAGGGTCACAGTTCTTTAAATGTAATCAAAACCACAAGAAAAACGTGGTCTGTTGGAAATATGTTTTTGAAAAGAAATAAAGGCAGCGTAATCGGCCAAACTGCAAAGAAAAGCAAGGAAAGTAAGAGTGCTCATCTGACAGTCTCTTACACGTGCGAGCAATTTATTTGTACGGAGCAGCCCGCAGAGGTCAGTGTGACCAGCAGGTTGCTGTGCTGTCCCTACTGCCCTTACAACAGCCCAATTCTCGAGACACAATTTTTCTTGGTAAGAAAACTAATTTTCCTCTCCCTGCAGCTACAGTCTAGATCGCGATCTACAACACCCTTCCCAGCATTGATTTTTTTTTTTTTCAATTTTTACCTTTTTTTTTTTTTTTTTTTTTTTTAATTTTTTTCTTTTTTTTTTTTTTTTTTTTTTTCTAAAAGGAAGTTAAAAGGGTTCAGTAGAGATGACAAACTTAAGTTTGTTTTTAACAACTTACTTGGACCATGTCTTCAGCATTATGAGAGGACTGGACAGCAGACACCGGCTATAAGCACTCAACTTTTCAATGACCTGGAAGATTTGTTATAACAAGTATAGAATGAACAAGGTAAATTAATTGTTCTGTGGGGACAATATCAATGAACTTGGACTGCTATAGATTTCCATCCCATATCCTCTATTACCATCTCTCTCCCATCCGTGTCTCCATACCAGTCTTGTCCTGACTGCCTTGCTAGATGACTTTCGTGTCTCAGAATGGACAAAGACATGGGTTATAGCTCTTTTCTTTTGCAAAAACAGGACTTAAATTTGGGGGTCTCTTCCACCCAAATGCTGATTTTCATGCCATTTTGTATTTTAAAGATTTCTTCCCCACCCACCAACGGCAGCAAACTCCTCCAGCCAGCAAGTTATGAGGAACAGGCGCACGCAGAAAGAAAGAAGCCACAAGGCTCATCTCCTCCAGAAACCGGGCTAAAAACTTACTGCTAACGTCAAGGAAGTAATGCAGCTGAAACACACTCACCTTCCCTTCAAGCAGGAACCTGGCAAAGTATTTGTAGCGATCGATACCTTCTGGGTAATCAACTTCAACAGCAGGGAGCTGCCAGCTAACTCGATCTGGAAAGAAAGATCACACCGAGTCTCCTAAATGCTCGAAGAGGAGGGTAAATTTCCAGGGGAGATGTGACAACACAGGTGCTGACAGAAGTGGAGAGGATGCTGCCTTGCTCCTTAGCAGGGGGAGCAGATGGGCGTAAAATGGCCATGCCAGTGGGAAGATGCTGGTATCTAAATGCTGCGAATCCCATGGAGCTACCGCTGTTAAGCTCCACGAACAGTCCAAGCTGAGCTCGACCTTTTGGGTCTGCTGGCAGTCTTGTTAAAAGCAGCACTGCAGTAACTACAGAGCAGCTCTCGGACAAAACTACCAAGTGACACTTTTCAAGACACTTACAAAAGACACTTGGCCTGTGACATCGAATTCGGCCTGTTTCGGGGCAGTAAGATGGAGGAGGATTTTCCAGAGGCTTCCCAAAGTGGCAGTACGGCGGCAACAGGGCAGGAATCCACTCGGGTTCGACCGCGGACACACCTTAGGAAGGGAAAGCACACACCTGAATGCAGGCTTGCTGCCAGGAGCTGCCGCTCGCTAGCAGTCCCAAGAGTAAAGCACACGGTCAGGATCCACGGATTTACTTGTATCTCATTTTTCAAGTCAACCATAGAGATTTATGTTCTTTTTTCAGAGACCAGCAATAGGCAAGTATTGCTGACGGGGCTGGTGCAGAGCAGCTATTTCAGAAGCTGAGCTTTGCTCCAGCCCATTCTGCTAGAGGAAGAATAAACCAGGCCAATATTTCCCCTGGTCCAGATCTAGAAAGTATAAAGATCCAAATCTCAGGAGGCATGACCACTCTGTAACAAGAGCCCTCGGTCACTGCAGCAAGGGAAACATTCTGCTAAGGCGTTTCTGAATTCCTCACCATACCTGCAGGACAAGTAGGGACCGCAGCACTCTCACCTTTCATATACAGCTTTGTAGTCTCAACAATTTCTTGATACACCACAAACTCTGGGAGTTGTTTGAAGAGGACTGAGCTTGGATGGATGAACACTGGGTCGTCCAGAAGAGCAGTCTTTAAGAAAGCACAGAGGATGGAAGCAGAGTCAGATGAGTTACTGGCAATCCAATTTCTTGATTGCATCTTATTTCAGTCTCTCTCAGATGTACATTTATATGGTTTCCTTAAGTGATGGAGGTTTTTAATAACCCCGTAATTTTCTGCTTCACCTTCTCTGGTAAGCAAGCACCATCAAGCACTTTGCAAGATGGACTAATGCTACTTCTTAGCTCTTTTATAACGATTCCTACGCGAGGACTGGGAAATTGCAACACTGGAAACTTAAATTCTATGGAGCGAAGTTGTAAAAAGGCAGCGCGCGCAGCCCCAACGCTGTATCCAGCCAGAAGCCCAGGCTTTGCCCAGGAGTGTCTTCCTGCCACACAGGGAAGAGGAATTTGGCCAAATCAAGCTGTTTACCTTGTAGGCATTTTTCCACTTGTCATCCAGGAGTTCTTCTGCCTGAACCCTTCGGGCAACGTGATCCCCCAGCCCTGCCAGCACAATCTGTCTCAAGTAAGTTGCTTGAGCTTCTGTTGGGGGCTTCATCTTTGGATCAACATAGAGGCCAGCATCAGTGCAGACTGAGTTCACTGCAGGGGGAAAAAAGGCGAGTTAAGATTCAATAGGAAAAAAAAAAAGGTTGCAACAGCCCAGTTGATTTGTCACCCCCCAGAAGAGAATAAACACAGTGATTCCTCTCAAAACCCACTCACCTGCTGTTGTCAGCTGCCCCCTCAAGCGCCTGATTTCCAGCATGGCTTTGTATCGGAGCCCATTTTCTTCACAGAATTTACGGGTACACCCAGCATATTCACAGGCCCCCACTGCTCCTGGAACAGTCAGGTGGAGAAAACAACTCAGCTGATCAGTTCTCCTAATTAAACCAACTGTGGGGCAGTACTGTCACGGTTGACACATGTATATCACGGTTCCCACTCATCGTTAGCCTGGGACACTGGCAGGCTGCCCAGAGAACAGCCTAGAAAATACGCTGCTGGACTTAGTCCTACAGCACAAGGATGCCTTTGGTTGTACAAAGCTGAGAGCTCAGGGTGACGGGGGGGAGAACAGAAGTTAACGGCACAGGGGAATGGCTGTCTGCGATACCTAACATCACCATGAGGTCTCCTAGCTTTTGCATCGGCCCCTGCCCAGCCCAGATCCTTTGCATCTGTAAAAGCCTCGCTTTCTTCCCCTTCAGTTTTGCCGTCTCTTCCTCACTTACTGCTGGCCTAAAAGAAACATAAAGGAGCATAAATGAGTATTGTGCTCACGCGCAGGGGGGCCTCAATGTAAGAGAGGCATCAGCTGTGACAAGGTGATGCATCCTGTAAATAGGATGTCAGGCTAACTCACTCACCTGTCAAACTCTTCAAAAAGCTCCCGGACGGTCATTGCAGACACTATGGTAATGGCGTACGGCAGGCAGTCGTGCTGCCTGCTTAATGCCAACATCTTCGCATAGCGCGGGGCTACAGGAAAAGTGGCCATTATTCTGCCCAGGGGACTAATAGGGCAACTCAGCTTTGCTGCCAGCTGCTGCTTCAGCCTGGGCAAGGAAGAGAAAAGTCACATAATGAAGTAACTTCTGCATTATAACAAGTTTGTGTTTCTGGTTTTGGCATCCCAATTAATTTGATGTGTTTTCTCAGATTTTGTTATGTGCTGGTCCCAAAGGCCAGGGGAAAGATTCCTCTTCCTCATGCAGCTCCCACCTGCCCTGCATGGCACACTCCTAGCACAGTCTTTCCCTGCCCAAACACACCCAGGGCCAGTAAAACACACACAGGCGAACCAGAGACTCTTAAAACGATGCCAGTCTCTGTACAAAAGCACACCCTCAGAAGCGAGGGCTGAGACAGAAAAGCAGGTGGGAGGACAGCAGTGTCGACTGCCTCGATAACTGGTGCCGAGAGGAAATTTGGGGGGGACCACAGACGTTACCTTCCCGTCATAGGGGGTTCCTTCAAGGCACCCAGGGCTATCAGCAACTCCTCAGCTGCTGCGAGTGCTTCTGTTGGAGGTGGTGTTGGGAAAGGGAAGTTGATTACCTATGGACACCAAGAGAAAATGCCTCTCAGTACATCATTGACACAGCTCCCGCTGAAAAACAGAGTCTGAATGCCATAAGAAGTCCTGGAAGGGAGTGAAATCCTCCCCTCTGGTTACAAATACCAAAGGAAAACATTTAGGATGTTTGCCAGGAGCAAGAGGAAAGGACATATAATGGGAGGAAATGCTTAGAACAAAAACATTAGGAAACAGGAATACCAGTGCCACCCTCAGCTGGCACTGACTCCAGCCACCACCTAGGGCAGGCTGCTTTAAGCTCTAAGTATTGTGCTTTCTGCAAGCGCTCAAGTATCCCCAAAACACAACCCCTGTTTGGACAGGGGTTTTTTTTTCCACTACTAAGAACATAAGAAAGCTCTTATTACCTGAACAAACACGTCTCTTAAGGCCTGGTGGAATTCATAGCAGCTTCTGCAATTTGCAGAACCAAAATCAAGTCCCAGGATCCTAATTTCTAACACAAGGCACAGCCTCAAGCAATGATGATAAAAGACGTTTGTGTTTGTTTCTGGCTCCTAGGAGCAACCACTTCAATGAGCGTTGTAGTACAAAGCCAATTTACCCCTCACCTTTTCTATATTTAATGCCTTCATTTGCAGAATCAAGTCTTCTACCGGTCGCTTTGTTATTTCTGGAGCAGAAAATTTCTCAAAGTCCATGAAGACTGCTGAAGAGTATAACCTAGTGGACCAGAAGTGCTGCTTAGAGACTTAAAAGAAATCTTAACTCAAAAGATATGCGTGAAAAATTGGCAAGGGATTTAAAAAAAAGGCAGTTGTGGGTACTATTTACATAACCATGTAATTATTTACATGGTTGGGGCATACCGCCTTATTCACAAAATGTTGAGTTGGTTTGGAGTGGAATCCATGCTAATCTAGCCACCAAAATAATGTTTTTCAGCAAGAGAAAGGCCCCTGAGAAGCCAAACTGTCAAACCAACATCACCAGTGACAGTTCATGTTTGGCTTCACCTCTCCTACTTGAACGAAGAGCAGACAAAACCAAAATGTTTCAAGCACCACTGGGTCCTTGTGAAAGGTGCAGCAGAGCAAAGGAAGCTCTCAAATTCACACTGACATTCACTGGGCTTTTTGTTTCTCCTAGCCCTCTCCACGGCAGGTAGCTAACCTGTAACAGTGCCCTGGTTCCGTCCGGCCAGCCCGACCTGCCCGCTGGTTAGCTGAAGCTTGAGATATCCAGGTGACTCTGAAAGATGAAACCCCAGTAATTTTGTCATAGAAGCGTTTCTTGACCTTTCCACAGTCAACCACGTATTTGATGCCCGGGATGGTAAGCGATGTTTCAGCCACGTTGGTGGCTACAACACACAGTCTCGTGCCAGGAGGAGGAGCCCTGAATACCTACGAGAAACAGACAGGCATGTGAAATGCATTGCCAACAACAGAAAAAAGACAGGCAGTCAACTGGGATGGGTTGCAAAGGGATGACAACGCATATGGCATTGCAGGTGAAACCCAAGAGTGAGACCAAAGACTTAACGCTGTGTCTCCAGCTCTGGAGCTCTCTATCCAGCTCAGTTAATCCCTCAGAAACATCCACAGGGGCTCCAGGTGGAGCAGACACCAGTGTTGCGTTGTATTTAGACATACTGCTGCCACCTCCGAAGCCCAAGAGGGAACACAAGAATTTGTAAGTGCTTGCTGGCAGCGGGATCCTGACGTGCCTCATGGCCATGACTAAATTTAGTACGCTGCAGGACTGTTGCTTTTCATCTCTCCCAACTTGCTGAACTGGCACAACAGGGAGACCCCAGCCCAAGCAAGGCCTGCTCTCATCTCATCCCAACTTGCCCATTGGGCCGTTCAAGTTTGCCCACTGACGGATAGCCCAAGATGGAAATTTTAACTCACAAAGCAAATGTGACTTTAGACAATGATCACACATATCTATAAGGATTATTGTGACAATAAATCCTTTACCTTTGCTTGTTTTTCTGGTGCTAGTAAAGAATAGAGCGGGAGCACATAGAGTGGAAGGGACGAATCAGATTTCTCATCTGTGAAGAAACAAAACAATATTCTTACATACATGGTAAGTCAACTTCCAGGCTTAGCCCCGACAATGTCTTCACAAACACCACCTCATTTAAAACCAACAAAGTATTTGGTACAAAGCTGAAGCTGGAAAATCTTAATAGCTTTTCCACAGCACGGGTCTGATGTGCTATCACACGAGTTTAGCAAAGGACAACTAGCTTACGTCACACGTTTCACAGGTGACAGGAGATACGGAATTTTTATTTTTTTAAGTGCCAAACCTTCTTCTGAGTCTCCATCTCCTAAATCAAGGTCAATATCAGACCCTGCAATATCATCATCGGTTTCAGCATCTCTATCTTCATCTCCTTCATCCACTGGTACAACAGAGTAATTATCCAGATCAATTTTGGGAAGCGTCTGAGAAAGACAGGAAAGACGACCACAGAGCATTAAAGGGGAATGCAAACAGCACTTTTTATTGCTTTGAAAGCAAAGCTGAGCACTTACTCCACACATTTGTTGACCTGAAGCTAAGAGAGGGATTGAGAGATTTCATTTGTATTTCAAGGCTGAGGTTCAGCATTTGGTAACTGTGAGAGTCATGGGGGGATAACCCAAGTATTTTAAACATCATTTTGTGACAAGCCAAGCTTCTTTACTTGGAGGACAGTGGTAAGGGGTAAAATTTCTTTAATTCAGGCCCCTTCAGCTACCAGGACCCAATGTCAGTGCAGAGTATTTTTATAACATCAACATCTCCTGCTAACAAAGCGCTCTTAGGGCTTGGGCAGAAGCCAAATGCTACGCTTCGTCACAGATGCATCTGTCCCACTTTGGGTAACAAACAGCAAGATGAGGAGCAGCCCTGGAGCCAGCGAGTCTGGAACTCCTTCCATTAAAGTTTTAATGGTCAGTACTCAACAAAAAAAATCAATCTCCTGCCCACAGTACCCAGGGACACATTTTAGCACTCTGCTGCTCGTAATGCAGCAGTTATCAGTGTAGGTACTATTACTGGATTTCCTGAAGGGGACTTATGTAGGCTACAAAGCTTTATGCAAATCTAAAACAGCCTGGTGAGAATCACAGCTACACAGGAATGCTGTTTTGCCCGGAGGTACCTGCTCCTTCCTGTCTCTTAGAGGAATTCTAGCCATCACACATTACCATAACTTTCTTCCGCTTCCTCGACTTCTTAAGTTTTCTGATTTCTTCCACTGATTCTATTTTGTCATCATCTCCTCCTACAAAAACAGCCAGAGGAATTACTGTTAGCTGAGCATGCTTTCCTCTCGGGAAAGGTAGTGGGGAGAGTCTAGTCCCACTCCCATCTTTTGGGGGATTCAAAAAGCGTAACAGTATGAAAGAAGCAAATAGTCACGTTGAAGGCAGAGGGGACAGGGATGACACACAAGTTTAACATTATAATTCCATTTAGGAACTATACAGAAGATCAACAGCAGCACACACAGCAACTGAATGCCTTGAGGTTTAGGAGATGATTAGCTGAGCTAAATTAGAATTTTACTTTCTAAAGTCATCTTGGGAAAGTCCACTATCCTGAAAATAATCAGTCTCCATCGAGCAGCAGCATTTCCACTTTAACTCACAACCAACAGAGTAAGTGAAGAAATGCAAAGGATTCTGGTGGACTGGAAGGCATCATACACATAAACCTTTTCCCCAAACTCAAAACAGTACAAACTTAACAATCAGTCATCAAAATCATCCACAATGAGCCCCTTCCCCAACCCTTGTGGTTTTTTTTTTTGTTTTTTTTTGGTTTTTTTTTTAAATAAAAGCTCTGATTTTTAGGTGCAAAGCAAGCTCACTTCTCAGTGGGATAAATCCAAAGTTTAACAGTCTTTTATTCTATAGCATTACCTGCAGTGTTGTTTTTTTTGAATGGAAAGGCTTTCCTTAGCCTTCTACAGAGAGAGTGCACTTCTGCCTGGCCTGTTAAAAACACCAAAATCCCACCTGCAAGAGAAGAAATCACTCTCAAACTCAGCGTAAGTACTTCACCTTGGAAAGCTTCAGATATCGTTCTTGATAAAAGACAGGTCGAATATAATGTGAAGTAACGAGGAGGAAGAGGGTGTTTGACTGCATCTGTCTTCTACTACTGCCTGAAGAAGCATGCTAATGCTATGATTTAATTGAAGGGTGTCGTGGTTTAACCCGGCAGGCAGCTAAACACCACACAGCCATTCGCTCACTTCCCCCACCCCAGTGGGATGGGCGAGAGAATCAGGGGAAAAAAAAAAAACAGGAAAATTTGTGGGTTGAGATAAAGACAGTTGAAGAGGACAGAAAAGGGAAATCAATAATAATGGTGATAACAGTAATGATAAAAGAATATACAAAACAAGTGATGCAAAATGCAATTGCTCACCACCCGCTGGCCGATGCCCAGTCCGTCCCAGAGCAGCGATTGCTGCCCCCTTGCCCAATTCCCCCCAGTTTCTATACTGAGCATGACATCATATGGTATGGAAGAGCCCTTTGGCCAGTTTGGGTCAGCTGTCCTGGCTGTGCCCCCTCCCAGCTTCTTGCTAGCAGGACATGAGAAGCTGAAGAGTCCTTGACTAGCGTAAGCACTACTTTGCAACAACTTAAACATCAACATTATTCTCATACTAAATCCAAAACACAGCACTGTGCCAGCTACTAGGAAGAAAATTAACCCTATCCCAGCTGAAACCAGGACAGTATCCATCCCTTATTCTACACCATTTACGTGACGCCCAGGTCCCACACTTCCCAACACATCCCAATTAATCACCACCACCTTTCCCGTCTTTTGGTATATACACACAGATATCATTCCCTTAGTCTACGGGCCATCCCTATGAAATGTTCGTTGAGTTCATTTAGTCCACGACTTTGGGCTCCATCTGTCATAACAGCCCTTCTCCTCTGTCTGGGGAACTGCCCACTGGAAACCGGAGCAGCAATTTTCCTGGAAGAACCCCCTTTTGTGATTGTTTTTCCTTGCAACTCATGTACCCGTGCCTCTAGGGTCGAGGTAGGTTTTCCATGCCATGTCGTCTCTGTGGTCAGGCAGGTAAGACCACAGGGTGGCCCGTGGTGTGTATCCACTCTATCCTCTCTCTTGAGCAGAGGGATCCTTACTCCTAATGGCTGAGATACTGGTCCGTACAGGTGGGGAGTAGGACATATCCTCTTTGAGTTGCTGGACCTCCCGGGACAGCTTTTCGTACAGTTTTTCCACAGCCGAGAGGCAGGCCTGTAGGGAGGAAGAGAGACTTTCTGTGTGTTGCCGGAGTTGGGCAGCCAATTCATCCACCGTTGGTTCCTCTCCGTCTTTCCAGGTCATTACTGCCAAGGAGTTTGCATGTGACAATGGCGCGCTCTGTGCAGACTTGCCCCGCGTGGGTCGTGTGCGCCTGACTTCATCTGAATCTTTGGATAACTGCTCGTTGTTCAGGTCACCATAAATCACCTCCAGCACGGCTAGTTCCCTCAGGTCCTGGATACCTGTCTCCATGGTGGTCCACTTGCCTGGGCGACATCTAACATCTTCCTTGAAGGGATACCTTTCCTGCACGCCTGACAGGAGTTGTCTGCAGAGGCTGAGGGCTTGTGCCCCTTTTCCCATGGCTTTGTCAATGCCCCCTTCCCTAGAAAGGGATCCCAGCTGCTTGGCTTCCCTGCCCTCTAATTCCAGGCTACCGGCCCCATTATCCCAGCATCGGAGCAGCCAGGTGATGATGTGCTCGCCTGGACGACGGCTGAAATCTTTTTTGCATATCTTGCAGCTCACTGAGGGATAGGGATCAGGTGGTTACCATCTCATTTATGGGTTCTGCCTCTTCCTCCTCCTGTTCTTGTGATGGCCCTGGTTCATCTTCATCCCTTACTAAACGAGCTGCTCTTCTTGTGTGTAGGGGTGACTGATACTGGCATGGGTTGGTTCTCTGGTTCAGCCACAGTGCCTGTCGCCAGGGTTGGAGTAGCCACAGTGCCTGTTGCCAGTGCCTTTCATGGTAGCAACTGGCATCTGTTGTTCGTCGACCCTCAGCAAGCCCACAACAGAGGGGTCCTTCGAGAGACCAGGCAGGGTGGACAGCTGTTTAATTTCCTCCGTCTCCAAGGCAGCTATACCAAAAGCCCACCGGTACCCTTTTGGGTCCTTGAAATACCCTCTCCTGGGGTGTCTATGCCAAGGATGCACAATGGGGTGCTTTTGCCACTCATTCCCGGTTAGGCTCACTTCGGCCTCCAGTGCAGTGAGCTGTTGGGATCCCCCCGGCACTCCAGAAACACAGACGGGTTCTGCCCCTGTATGGCTTGATGGCATTAAGGTGCACTGTGCACCGGAGTCCCCTAGAGCCTTGTACTCCTGCGGGTCTGATGTGCCAGGCCATCGAATCCACACAGTCCAGTAAAGCCAGTTGTCCCTTTCCTCCACCTGGTGCCATCATTGCAGTCCCATGCTTAACTTATAAAAATAAAACCAACAAAACAAAACAACCCAGAAATCTTTAGACATGTGAAGTGCAAAGATTTTAAGAGGTTCTCGGCAGTGACCTTACCTGAGGGCAACATTCGATGGATTTTACAGACCTTCCTGAAGCACTCCCCACTGTAGTCATCTAGGGGGGTTTTCTTGTTAAAATGAATGGTTACAGGGAATTGCCTTGCATCCACCTAGAGAGGAAACGCACACGGTGTTTGTTTGCTGTTGTAACTCCAGCACAATCATTGCAGCTTTCATGGGAGGACTAGAAAAGCTCACCCTGTATTTCTGTTCAGCTCTTTGTTTTGGTAACCTACACTGGACCCTCAGAAATTATCAATGTTGCCTATCCTGAACACCACAAAACCAAGCTAGAAACCAAAACTTTTCTCTCTTTCAGATCATCAACTCGGATTGAGGCTTTCTAGTTCTCCTGAACTGCAACCTCCCGTCCTTCAAGATAATCTGCCAGGGCAGTTTCCTGATAAAAGCGGAAAGAAAAATACCAAATCCCAAAAGAAAAAAATAGTCTAAACAAAATAACTATTTTTCAATTGATATCTGAAAGATTTCAGCACCAACTGGAAAGATTAGTGTGCCCCTATTTTTTAATTCATTTTATAAAGGAGGGCCTCACTGTATTTCAGCCGTTACGTCTGACGCAGATCCCAGTGAGGAGAACGATACCTGAATAACGGGAGGTGTAACAGAAAACAGCCTGTTGTTATCGGTGAAATCTTCAACGCGAAGGGTCGCCGACATGACGATCAGCTTCAGCGGCAGCCCTTTCTGCAGGGACACAAACACGTTATTCTGTGCCTCAAAGCATATGGCAGTTCAGCTACACACAAACCCAGAGCTAATAGCAGGACTGGATACGAGTCTCTGCACCAAAGCACTCAAAATCTAAGACAACAAAAAGCACCGTGTCAAGTGACAGAAGATACACACCGCTTCAAATGCAACGTGTCTTACAACACAAAAAAAAACCCCACGCTGGCAATCCTGATGCCGACAGGGACCTGCCTCTAAACCACTGCGTTCTCTCTCCATCGCTCCAACATCCGTAAGTAAAACAGAAACAGATGCCAAGCGCTGCCCTACAGGCCACCGGCCCCCAGCATCGGTCAGGACCAAACACTTCAGGATCTCAGCCCCAAAACGTCTCCTCCCAAGCACTGCTGTTGGCAGCTTATTCCAGTGCAACAGTAAGCACCTTGCTTTCTTAGCATCTGCTATTTTGATTATTTACATGTGTCTCGTGGCACTGTAAGTCTAAAATTGGTTGGATATTGACTGAAAAATTATCTGTTGGTATTGATACAAACTATTTTTCCCCTTTTTGTAGGCTCTGTGCTTCTTCGATCAAATGGAAAGACAAACATGTTATCTGAGCATTATTCCCTGGTTTCCATAAGATTTCCATCGACTTCCACATCACAGAGTCCCTCCTCACACAGAGCCTCTTCATGTCTAACACCCCCCTCCCCAGCACACCTGCATCTAATACAGAAATACCGCTTCTCTCACCTTTCCACGAAGAGGCACGATGCGAGACAAGAGGCCTATCAAGATATCCGTGTACATACTCCTTTCATGGGCTTCATCAATAATAATGACTTTGTACTTCGAAAGCAGAAAGTCCTGAGAAGACAGATCGATTTCACCACATGAAACCTCACCCAAGGCCATCTTTAAGTCAAGACAACCTACGGCTACACAAACGCTGACCCCGCCATCCTCACGTCTCTCCCACATATTCGAGCAGAGTTTAACGCATTTACCCTACACGAAGCAGCTTAGTTTCCAAGACTCTCTTCCTCACTCTCATTTTACACAGCAAGACAACCTAACGTTTAGGGACTTGGGCAGGAATATAAAGGGTTGAGATGAAATATATCTCCGGTGCTGAAAGGGATTTTGCTTTGAAAGGTTGACAACAAGTCCACGCAAAGCAATTGGCCTCTCTTCCTAGCTATACAAAATACTTTCCTTTTTATAACACTGAAGACAGCAACTTACCGTCTGAATTTCTTTCAGCAGCACACCATCCGTCATGAACTTGATTTGTGTTTCATCTGTAACATTGCCTTCGTATCGGATTTGATATGAAACCACTCTGTGAGGGAATACCAGGATGGCCACAAGAAAAAGCATTGGGAGAAAGAAAAAATTCACGTTCAGACCAGGAGGCAGCCTTCAGCCTAACTAAATTAAGACTTGATGCCAAGACAAGACAAAAAGCGCACCATCAGCTCCCCAGAGCCTAGCACACACAAAATGCTGAAAGCTGGGATATACAGCAAAGTCACTCTGAATTATTTCACTGTTATGGGACACTTTGTCATACGGAGACAGACTAGGACCAATTCCCACGCACCATCTCCACAAAGCTCTCTCTAAAAAGTAACTTACAACCATTAGTAGCAACAAATCTGCATTTTTTTTTTTTTATGGACGACCCCACAGAGGAGTTTATAAGTAACCTTCCCACAGTTCTTCGCCAAAGACCGAACAGGCAACGTGCACGTCTCAATTTCAGTCTATCACATACACAGAGCACCTCAGTGTTATCTTCCTAGCAAGGTCTCAGCTTTTTTTCTCTCCTCACCTGTGTGACAAGTTCATTTCCTTAGCGACCCGCTGCGACATGGACACCGCAGCCACGCGCCGAGGCTCGGTGATCCCAATAGTACCGTTTGAACTAAAGGGGCGAAGGAAAGAAAAGGAGGGGTTGTTTCGTTGCTCGTTTTAAAGAGAGAAACACTTAGAAAGACGACAACAGGATTTCTGCACGATGGTTCTGAATTAAGTAGCATCGCTCACACAGTATCACTTTTAGTTATAGTTAGAAGAAAAAGACAGAGAGGAAGCTTTGGGATTACCCTCCTGCTATATGTTCATTAATCTGAAGATGCATGTAGCACAGGAATTTTTTCCCCAAACATTGTCTCTGTAATTCCAGCTCACTGAACTCCAGTCCCCCCGGACACCCCTCCGGCAACAGGGTCCGTTTCAGAAGAAGCTCAGGCTGGGGCAGCAGCAGCACAGAACCTGGACGCACCCTGATGCAGCTCGCAAGAAGCATCTTATGAGGTGCCCAAGCTTATAAACGTTACCAAAAGTGCCAGAGGAGCCACCGCTATTTTCAAAGATGTTCTTAAGAAATACGCACATTTTCTTGCAAAGGCAAAAACAAACTTCTGTAAGCAGAGGTTAAACTATGTGAGATGGGCAGGCAACAAAGCCCCTCTGTGAAAAACAAGCTGGTGACTTTGAAGAAAACTTTCACCTTAGAGGTTTCAAAAGATTGCTTACGTGGAGAGACTTTTGCAAGTCAGTCTTATTCCCTTCAGATTTTTTAAAAGCCCACTCAACGTGACCACTAGCACCGCACAGAAAAGACCAGGTTCAGTTCAGAAGAAAAGAAACAGAAGTGACTGAATTCTTCTAATTAATTTGCTGCAAATAAAAGAAGACTCATACCTGGCATAGCCAGCTTCATAAAGAAACTGAGGTACTTGTGTGGTTTTACCGCTTCCTGTCTCTCCACATATGATGACAATGGGATTCTCGCTAATGGCTTCCATGATCACTTGCTCTTCAGCAAGGATTGGAAGCTTTAGCCTTGCTTCCTAAAGAATAGAAAACACATATTTCAGTTGCACTGTTGTCTCTCTTGCTCCCTTTTTGTTCTCCCCAGGTTTGAAAACTGTTACCTTCCTCGGATTATAAAACCCACCAAAAGGAATTCTGCAAGCTCTGTGGCTTGAAAAGCTCTAAACCAGCTGATACCACACCAGCGCGTCCCAGAACGAGAGTCAGCAGAACAGCTTCCCAGAAAGCAGCTGGCAAGCCCTGCACTTTAATTTGTGAAACTTCAGAGTCCCCTGAGTTTATCAATACAGCACTTCAAGCAAAAGCTCATTTCACAACCCTGTCTCGTCTGTTCAGACACATGCAGAGCTTTTCCCATTTCTACAGAACGTCCTGCCTACAGCAAATGGAATAAAACTGCCCTGCCTAAGATACAGCATAACGGAGAGCTAAAAGTGACTTCACAAGATCTTCCAGCAAAGAACGATAAAAGGCTGCTAATAGATTCCGTATTTAAAACTAGAGACAAATGCTTACATCCTAAAACAAAACCAGTTTTCCTTCTGCTAGATTAGACAGGCTTAAAGCTCAGAAACGTGCATGTACCACTCGCCGGAACGAGGACCCCAAGTGCACGGTGCTGCATGCGGTATTAGCAAGAGACCCCAGATAAGGCTACCGTGCCTGCAGGGACCTAATCCGATGGAAGACACCATAATCTCCAAGCCCTTAACAAGCACTTCACCGTTCACAGAGCCTCACCTGAATCTCAGGAGACCTGTCCACTGGGATGAAAACCGCGGGCTTGCAAGGCGGTTTGTTGGAGGCTGGCTGGCAAACCGGTGCACCAGGACCAGCCGGCTGCTGGTCAGCCGCTGCCTTCTTCACGCCTTCCTCTGGCTTTTCAGCAGTATTCAACTCGCTGGCTGAGGACTTTTCAATTTCTTGTTTCTGCTCTTCCTTCTCCTCCTCAGAGCTACTGGGTTCTTCCTCAGGCTCCGATTCTGAATCTGAGCTGTGTCTTCTCTTGTTTGCACCGCTGATGCTCCTGATCTTTTCAGGTACGGCAGCCCCTGGCTCCTGTATCACCCTAGAAAAAAACATCAACATGTGAACTACGTTTTGGTCAATGTTCTCCAGGACCTCAAGCCAGACACGTCTTCCACACAAACGAGAAAAGTCATGTCACCACCCAAGCCCAAACCCAGGTTTTACTCAAATAGGGAAAACTCCTACACCTTGGGTGTAGTGCAGCGCCAGAAGAGGTTACCCAGAGAGGTTAGCCCAGCTCTCCAAGGATCACCATTCTTGGAGGCTTTCACAACTCCGCTAGGTAAAGCCTCAGCTGACCTGATTGCAGGATTCGTATCTAAGCACGCTCTATACTGACATTTATTGATCTCTTTAGAAGACATCTTTGTAGTTTAATTTATTTCAGCTTCTGCTAAATGCAGCTCTTGATAAATCCAGTAACTAAGGGCCACATCCGTCGATGTTTTCCAATACAACAAAAACCTAAATGTTAATTCACCAATTACGTAGCTTAGCATAATCTGTAAGAGTATGCAGATATAATTGTCACCCACCTCGTCCCTTACGAAAGGGATGGCTGAGTTATTTTAACTAACGTCCTCTCAAGAAGATGTCAGTTAAACAAGAAAATAACTACCATATTATCAGATAAAAATAGAAAATTATTTAAATCAATCCATTCTGAAGAACCTGTGTGCAGTAAGAAGGGGGGGGGGCGGAAATCAAGCAAAAAA
Organism: Balaeniceps rex; assembly: GCA_013401315.1. Taxonomy (NCBI): domain Eukaryota; kingdom Metazoa; phylum Chordata; class Aves; order Pelecaniformes; family Balaenicipitidae; genus Balaeniceps; species Balaeniceps rex. The sequence continues at coordinate 20,372 of VYZW01032347.1, read as the reverse complement.
GGCTATGAAGGTTGCCAAGTTTTCAACCGCAGCGATAAACCAGAACGGCTCTTTCCAAGTAACGCTTTACCTTTTAGTCTGATACATGCGCTCCCCAATACCCAGTTTGGAAGTAGTGTACAGAAGTTTCATTTCTGCCTCAGAAACTTGGACCTCGTTCAGCTTGCTCAGCAACTCAGCTCGCTATTTGGGAAAAACAACCAAAATCAGTGCTTATTTTCACCAGGAAATAATTTCATTTCCAGATTTGCGCTTGAGTTTTAAAGGGCGTGCTCTGGCAAATCTTGCTGCGAAGTTGGAAAGACGTTCCTGCCGCTACGCGGTCAGCCCTCCCCGATGAAGATTTCAGCCCTGCACTAGAGCAAAAATAGAAGAAACGTGGACTTGACCCTCCGCTGCTGCAATGAAAAGCTCAGCTGCACCCTTCAAACAGCAGCGAAGAAAACGGATTTGAACTCAAATGCTGGAGTGAGGACTGGAGCGATGGAAGCCTCCCTTCAACTCCCTCACGTGGGACGTAGCGCTGGCAGGAGGTCAGACAGCCGCAGTTTTAAACTACCTCCAAAAATAGAGTTCATTTGTCAAAGCCATTATTCAGACACTAAAACGAACAGGAATTTTGCCTGGAAAGCTTTTACAGGGACAGAAGAGCTGTATTTGCATACAGAAAATACCCAAGAATTGGAAATAAGCATTTCAGAAGCACTGGCAGTAGCAGAGTTAGGGGTGCATCAAGCTTTGCGTTCTGCAGCAGGACAAAGCTTCTCATACAACCTGTAAGAACGCTTTCAAAATAGGCTGCCATTTACTCTGCTAGCGATGTACTTCACAACACGCATCTGTTTGGTCAGAGTCAAAGAGAGAACGGGAACCAGGACCCAGAAATGATGTGTTCCTGCAACAGCTGATCCACGGAGAGGGAGGGGAATGCGGGTGGTAGCACGTTTTCGCCAGAACACCCAGCAAAGGGATGGCTAATGCTGCTGTAACATAAACTCTTTAACTTCAGCACCTGCACGTCCTCGAGACGCCCCGGATGGTGCACATCCCAACACCACCGCAGACTGGTCACCCCACCTCTGGTTTTTCACACCAGCAACGCAATCGCGTCACGTATCGGGGACTGCCAGAGGCGCAGCCCGAGGGAAACCCCCGCAGATGCTTATTAACATCAACCTTTTCCATACGCTGATATGAAGTTAGTTTTATCATTTTACCAACAAGCAGCACCGTACCTGTTTTTTCTTTTCCTTCTGCTCTAAAACTTTCTGCAGGTTTTTCTTCTGTTTCTTGCTTAGGGGTTTCTTCTGTTGTTGCACAACACAGGCGACTTTTTTCTTCTTTGCTTTTTTTGCTGGCAGGACCAGGGCATTGCTCCCATCGATTCCCTTCAGCGTTGCTTCATCTGAAAGCATTTGTCCGATCACTCACCTGTGCCAGGCGGATTATTTTCAGCACGCTGCTTAACGGCCTTATCACAAACCACACCAGATTTAGCTGTTTTAAACAAGCACAACCCTGACCCCCCAGCCAAAAAAAAAAAAAAAAAAAATCCCACATCATCAGCAAGGGCAAAAGACCACGAAACTGAGGACTTGATAGCCCTGTGCTTACTGTAGCCGTGAGGGTAATTTTCCTTGACTTACGTAACAACACTATGAAATTTTTGCCTTTTTTTCCTTTTAAATTTAATTCCCGGGGTCAGGGAGCAGCCCAGGACATGGGACGCCTTGGCGTGACCCTCAGCCTCCTGCCTCTCCCATGCATAAGTAGTTTTTAATACTAAAAATCTGTATTACTAACGTTTGAATGACAAAAATAGTATAATAAGTGTGGGTTTTTTTAAAGTAACATTTGAGAATGCAAATGCTGAACATAAAAATATTTTTAAGAATTGCTTTAATAAAGAATTGCTTAAACACAGTAATTGCTTTAATAGAGCTATTCATGCAAAGCCCTAAGATACTTTTAAATAATAATCTTAATGCTTCCAATATAAGTATAAGACAAAAATAGTAAAGACACGACAATAATTCTGGTCTCAGCAACTCGAGGGTCGCTCTACCAATGTCAACAACCCAGCTGGGAGAGGGGAGGGAGAGGGGAGGGAGAGGGGAGAAAGGGGAGGACAGGGGAGGGAGAGAAGGGNCTCCCCACAGCCGCCACTTCCGGGGGGGCGCGGTCTCGCGAGAAGTGGGCGGGGCGCGCAGGCGCGGTGGGGCCCCGGGGAGCGCCGCGCGCCGCAGGTCCCGCCCGGGGCAGGCGAGGCCCGAAGAGAATTCGCGTCTCAGCGCAGAGTTTCGGTAAACGTTTATTTTAAGCTTTGTCACAATGCCATAGTTGATCCGAGAAACCGGTCTACAAATATTTATCTACCTCGTACACGGATCCGGTGGTCAGGTAAGTAACAAAGGCGGGTAAAGCTCCGTAAAAAATAAGCCCGATATACTCGTCAGTACGTCACACGATCATCAGCAGAACCCAGCGTTTCCCTACGGGTCGTAAGTCAAAAGTATCCACACATCGTTTTTTCCGACCAAATTATTTTTTTTTACATAAACACGATTGTACAAACTGAAAACGCTACCGCCTCGAAATCCCGTGTACAAAACGGGCTGGGAAACGGCTGACGTCGGCGCCGACGACGAGTGCTACCGCAGCAAATATGATTTCTGATTAAAAGGAAAAAGAGCGATTTTTCAATGTGCTGTCATCACAGTTCGATGGAATTATCCAAAAGTTTAAAATACATGCGGATACAATAAAACCTTTGATTTTCCAACCCAGACGAAGAGAACTTACGGTCATTTACATCATTAGCTGCCAAATACAGATCAGTACGTGAGGCAAATCACACTTAAAAACTTCTACGCCATCGAAGAGCTAAGATTGCTACTGGTCTATTTTCCACACTAACTATGCGACAAGTCTTTAAAAGCAAATCACAGTTTGAAGGACGCGCTATTAAGTACAGCACTGAATTACACCAGGTTTTATACGTTGTACTCCTGACACCCAACACCACTTTTAAAAGCGTTACATTCCGAATACGACAGATCAGTTATCTATAGGCGAGGCGTGTACTTTCAAAGAAATCGCTACCGACGGTAGTTTTGCAAAAAAATGCGAACGTATTGAAAATACTACAGTAGTTTCAAATATTAGGTCTTAAAAGTCTGAAGTTTAAAACACTGAAGACCCTACCAGAATTTCTGACGCAAGACAGTCTGGAGCCCGTCTTAAAACGGTTGCGTCAGCCGCTTATGCAGGGTGATGTTCTCTCAAGTGGCCGCTGCAAATGGGAAGGTCGGTCACCGGGAGCCGTGCCGGATGAGCGGCCTTTGGCGGAGAGGACGGATGGCATGTATTCCCGCACCCGGCTGCACCCCCGGTAACCCGTGCCACTTCAGAAGCAGCCTGCGCCAGGTCGGATGCCGAGGGGAGCGGGCTGCGGAGGAGTGCATAGACGCTGCCACCCACCTTGGATTAAGCCGTCTAGTGGTTAGAGCGAAAGGCCGGGAGCTGCGAGATCTGGGTTTTATTCCCATTTATTTCTGCCACCGGCTTGGGCCAGGTCTCTCAAATTTTCCGTTTATCGTTGGGTGGCAAGGTGATACCCGCGCATCCCTGCGAACTGGTACGAGACACTCCTATGGACGGCAATACAAAAGCAGTGCAACCACTGTCACCGGAACGAGTTCTAAAAAACAGCAAAAACCTCGATGGGTAAACTAGATGACCTGGTATGGAAAATATTTGTAAAAGGTATTTACAAAAGTTGAAAGAGATTAAATACAATACCGCGTTCACGTCCCAAAAGCGCTTTCACTACAGTGCATGTATATATATTTAAGATTAGATTGTGCTTTAAAAAAATCATTTACTTCTGAATTTGACTAACGTGAAAACGGAGCGCTGGGAAAAATACTGATTAAAAATATCCAATTTTATATATACCGCTTTTCACATAACATTTTGCTATACATGGGATGCAAGTAAATATAAAAATACTTTTTTTCAAGCAGCAGGGTGATCAAAATTAAGAGTATTAATAGAGGAGGGCTAATTTTACAAAACTAAGATAAATGATTTGAGAGAGACAGGGAGCAACTATAATCCAAATTAACTTTTATATAGTATTTTAAAAGAAATCTTTATCATAGACAACTCTTAATATATAAACGATTCAGTATTTTTTTAACTTCAACATTAAATAGGGATTACATAAAATACAATCTATGCAAAACTGACTCATGCACGTAGTCCTACAGAAGTCAATGGAGCCGCTTACACGAGCGAGGTTTGCAGACTTTGGTCCTCAGGCCTCAAATTTAGCAAAACGCAAACAGACCTGATAAGCTTTGCTCATCAATTCCTTATTTCCAGGTTGGCATCTGAGCCCGGTCCTCTGTGCACAACAGTAGGGAAAACTGAGTTTACAGGGAAGACTCTGTAATACTATGGAAAGTGAGCTGTAAAAAATGAATGTACAGCAATTTACATTTTCTGCTTTACAAAGCGGACTATTTGTTGCCATAGTACTTATCTGTTCACAGGAAAGATTTGTAAGTTATGAAAAGCAGTTACTTCGCAACTCTAAATGTGTATGTCTTGAAAAATGGGGTGCGGGGGGATTTACAGGCGACATAAAAAATTAAAATGGACTACAACAGTGCCAGCTGCATATGAAGTTCAACCGTGTTGAACTTAAGTGATCACAGTTTGGAGTAAAGGCCATTAACATGGATTTTAAAATAATCCCTCATGTAAATGTCACAGACCAAGAGGTTAGGCAAGTAACACACATTTTAAGAAGAGTGTTAAACTTCGGCATAAAGAGAAAAATAAATCCACCCCACAGTTACATTCAGTAAAGCGTCACATCCAACAAACGCTCTACTCAACGCAACAAGAAGCCGAAGACCAAGCTGCGCTCAGCCGCCCCTGGCCAGCCCTGCTGGCGCCGGCGCTCACAGGCGAAGCAGCAGCACGTGGATCATCTACTCGGACTTGTTCCCCTTCCTTTTCAGCCAGTCCCTATCACAGACCAATTTTTGTTCCTTTTTTTTCTTTACTGGTTCCTTTAGATACTATGGAATATGTAGTTCTTCAGCTGTGGTCCGTTCTACCTCTTGTGGTATCGATACTGTGCTCATCACTATGGTTTAGATGCTTCCCCTCCCTCCCTCCCCCCCATTTATATCCTTGAACGCTGTAGGTTACCAAGTTAAACCACTTATCGCACTTTCTTCCCTGAGGTTACCTTTGTTTCGATGCATTTCAGCAAACCTTACAAAGCCAGTGGTAGTCTACCAAGCTAGTCAAGTCTAAGGTTACAAATACATAGAATCCTTCAAAATAAAATTGCTTCAAAGCTCCTGCATCACTTTGAAATACGGCTGTGTAATACACCCTTCTCACTTTCCCCAAAACCCAATATAGTGAGGACACAGACTTCAAGCAAAAAGCTCCTATAAAACTATTACAATTTTAGAAAAAAATCCAGATCTTCCTGAAGATAATTTATTGCCGCTTATTGGTCCTGAGAAAGCTTTAAGCAACAATACATTTGCAAGTGTTCTAACTGCTGCCTTTTTTGAGAAAGTATGTGGGTCCTGAGATTAAAAATCATGCCTTATTCTTGCACTTATGCTTGGAAAATGCTTCACTGTGAAGATCGAATATGAATTGCAATTTGCCATGCTACAGCTCTTCCCTTTGTGTCAATTTGTTAGAACAGATTTCCTTTCAAACACCAAATTAAAGTTCTCGAGATGAAATGCAATGAAATAATGCCATGTGTGTACTTCTCAATTCCTCATACTGGACTGGCATTTAAGGACTCCAAATATATGAAATCTTCCTTCTCCCTTATTCCCCACCTCCTACTAAAAGCTATGGTGTGAATTTTTTTGGCCTGGATACCAGAAAATTCCTCATCTGATACTCTATGAAAGGCAACTTCAAGGCAATGAAATAAGCCAACAATAAACCAAAAACATTCGCTACTTTGAAAAAAAAATGCGGACCCACAGCAGTTACTTCACAATGGAAGTGTTTGGTAGCTTGAGATTTTTTTTTTCTTTTTAACTTTTTAAGTGTCAAATTTGCATATGTTTAGCTCAATTTCAATATTTGAAAGACTACTCAATTTGCTCTTATAAAAACTTTACAAAAGATGTTCTTAAATGCTTGTAAAAGTAAGCGTTTATCTACTGAGAAAATTCTAGTACTGGATAAAACTCTCTGAATGTACAGCTGAATTTTTTAAATGTTTTTTGTTTTCCCCTACAAGTGTAATGGCTGAGTGTATAATCTAGATACATTAGTATTACACATGATGAAAAGTTATAACTTTGCACACTTTTTACCATGTGATGTTTTGTTGCTTTGTAACTTCGAATGAGACAGTGCTTAGGGATTTTTCTAGAGCTGGTGTACAGTGGTCTATAGGGCTCGGTTCATTGGTCACTGCCTCTGTCCAGGTTTTCGATCACCCTAGAAAGACGTATGTTCAGAAGTCTGATCTGACTATCGAGGTGGTCCATCTTCTCCTCAAGGCTGCTGTTGCTGTTTCTTCTCCAGTAAAATCCAACTGGCCCCGTCATGAAGTAGACCGCTACAACAAAGCAGAGAGGCAGGATCGCGTGTTCCGGGTCACCTTCGTACTTCTGGAGGATGTACACGCACGAGAGAGTGAAAAGGGCAACCCTCGCAATCCAGAAAAAGCGACCAAACAGCATGTGCAGGAGATAGAAGAAGAATCCAAGGAAGAGAGATAAAAACCAATAGGCAAGTAAAATGGCACCGATCAGCAGAAGAGCACGGGTCGGGTTGTTGGCAATTGCCGCTGGGCTGAAATAATGAGTCAAGTTGGAGGCTGAAAAACAAAGGAAAATTTACAGAGTATTAACGAGTGCGTGCCAAAGTGATAAGGGTAAAAATGCAAGCAGAGCTTCAAAGGGTCATGCAGTGGGGTCACGGCTGTGTTTTCTAAAGTGAGGGGTAAAGCTAGTTCACCAACTTCCAGAGGGACCTTTTTCAAATCACTGGCTCAGCTCCAATGATGCAACTGAATTAATTCCTTTAACGTAGAGGTGCTAAAGGTTCTTTAAAGACAAACTACTGTGGGGCCTAAGCTCGAAGTTCACACTGAGGCGGAAGATCCTGCTTTGTAAAAGTTACATTCTAAAGGCTCTCAATTGCACCTTTCCTTCTTCCAGTCCTCCTTTATTTCCCTGCACTGTTCCTGGCCGCATGCATCCATTTAATGACGACACCAAGAAACCAACCGTGACTTGTAATGCGTTTTATAGACATCCTGTAGATACATACACAGAAACGGAACGGCTGGGTTTCGTCCTCTTGTTTGAAGGTACTAATAGCAAAATCAAAGCCAGGGGAAGAGGACAGAGATACCACTGATGGATGTTTAACGCAGCGTGATAAAATGTAATTATCTTCCCACTCGGCCTATGCTTGTAAACGTTGATACAGGCTGATATAGTTCAAGAGTTAACAGGCATCGCACTTACCATCAATTCCAAGAACATCTAACAAATCAGTCCATATTCTCCAGAATGTGTCCATTAATATATCCACCCCATTCACAAACCTCTCTGTCAACCTTGAGAAAAACTGAGAAATAAAATTGAAAATTAAAAAAAAAATCCTCAATTCCTTAAACACACTTTGAGACTTTGTAGTCATAAGTAGAATTATAATTTATTAAAGAAAAATTGCAGGCTATTTTGAAGTCCCCAACGAAAAAAAAAAATGTAACTCTGTAGGTGCTTTTTAACTCTGCGAATCATAAATTTACTTATTACAATTGCCCTTATTCGAGGTTTTTGGGCATGTAAATGTATACGTTGACAGGATTTAAAAATGCACTTTATCAGCTTTACCATTGTTCGGAAGTTTCAAGAAAACACTATTACTAGCAATGGACGTTGGTAAAGCAAACCAGAGCGTTAGTTTTATCGAGCAACTGAGAGACATCCCCAGCATCACACCCAAACGTCTCAAATGCATTTACAGGTCAATTTAGCAGTATTATTTCTTCCTACTGGCTGAGGAAGAACAGACGAATGTGCAGGTCCGGCTGCCTGCACGCCTCGTTTCCTCCAAGTTCCTGTGTGGCCCCGCAAGTAGAGGATGCTCTGCTGATGCAGAGCGAGCATATTTCAGTCGGGGGGCTCCTCACCGACAGCGCTCTGCCTCGGCCGCCTCCCCCACCTGAAATAATCTTTCTTTAGAGATTTCTGTTATCAATATTTTTTGCGGTTTGCTCCACGTCAAGCCTCGCCTCCCGTTTTCCTTCCCAAAGCAACGCTCCAGCCCTTCCACCGCTTCACCCGCAGCCGGCCTCGCACAGGCCGCCGCAGTTCCAGCGCCCAGCACGGCGCCGGGGGCGAGGGCCGGGGGGCGGCCTCCCGCGGGGCTCTGCCTCACAGAACCGCCCGGTCACCCCCGGGAGCAACGGCGCGGAGAGAGGGCTCGGAGGGAAAGGAAGACGGGGGTTTGGGCGGGGGGTGGGGGGGAAGCGGCCGGCGCCTCACCTTCTGCAGGGCCCGCACGTTGTCCTCGCCGAAGAGGCCGCTGACGCCCTGGTAGAGGCCGCTGGCGGCGCGGCGGAGGCTGTTTTGTTTCTCGGCGCCGCGGCTCCGCGCTGCCCAAGCACCGGGTCCCGCCGTGCCGCCCAGCAGCAGGGCGAGGAGCAGCAGCGCCGGCAGCCGCCCCGCCGCCATGGNNNNGTTCCCCCCCCCCAAATAAATCGCTTTAATAATAATTTAGGCAGCCGAAGGTCTTCCTCTGCAGCCCACCCGAGCCAAAAAGATCTATTCAAACCTATTCCTGTGTCCAGCCAGCTCCCGGGCACCTCCAAGGACAAGAGATCCCGCAGCCTCTCCCAGCAACCTGCCCCCAGGATTTAGCTTGTCCCGCTCTATAACCGATCCCAATATTTAACCTCTTTCCAGTATTTGACCCGTCACAGGCTAAATTTTATATTTAATAATCCACCTGGCAAAACTTTCTCGCCCTGCTATCAGGGTTTCCCATGTCTCAACGGAGGGCGGTTGACTCTCCCGCTGTCAGCGTGCACCTTCGAGAAGGTTCTGGTTCCGTTTTCCCTCCTCCGTTCAGGTTGAATACAATCATTAAGGTTGGAAAAGACCTCTAAGATCATCTAGTAGGTGTAGGCAGAGATAAGGTTTTGCCTTTGACCTCTCCGAGCAGCCTCGGGCACCCTGTGTTCCAGCACCCTGCCCTGCTTGGTGGCCTCTGTCGGACTCGCTCCAGTATCAATCATCCCTCTCACAGCGTGGAGCCCAAACCCAGGCACCGCCACTCCAGATGCGGTCTTGGAAGTGCCAAACTGAGGGGAAGGATCACGTCCCTCAACCTGCTGGCTACACTCTTACTAATGCAGCCCAGGGTGCTGTCAGGCTTCTTTGCTGCAAGGGCGTGTTGCCGACTCGTGATCAATTTTCTTGGCCCCCCAGATCCTCTCCTGAGGAGCTTTTAAATTATTCAGCTGTCTATTTGGGCTCTCGAGACTCATCACAATCTTTACAGAGAGTACGGCGAGCTGCCTTTCCTGTGCGGATTCCAAGGTGCAGTCCCCAAATGACAAAGGGAATATAGAAGACTAATGTCAAAAAAATTACGCCCTTTCAGTACGCTATCAACTTCAGATCACGGGATTCCGAAGGACTTTCCTGTCCTTTACCCTTGAGAAACTCTGACTCGGACGTATATGCTGAAATTCAGCATGCTTCATGGTGCGACTCCCTCTTCTGACAGGTTTTATGTTGATCTTTCCTGACTAACCAGGCCAACGAAAGACCAGTTGGGAAGTACAAAGCAGACAATGTTATCAGCTCCTCCTGGGTAGTGAAACCCAGGCAGGATGTTAGCAGAGTGAAGTAAGAATCCCCAGGAGATAGAGGAGTACTTTATTGCCTTCAGAGCACATTCTGGTTCATCGTCAATTGACAGGAACCTGAGTTAGACAAGATAGGAACGCAACGATAGCAATATAAAAAACAGATCCGTAGGTTTGTAGCGTAGATTCTGCACCGACTGATGAACGTGAGCTGGAGCAGAAAATGTTTGCTGAATTGCCCAGCAGTCAGTTCAAGGCACGGGGATTCCTGACACCCTCCCCTGAGCTTTCGATTGTGCTTGGGAAGGTGTAGGCGGCCCATGACCATCCCTGTGCACCACTCAGGACCTCTGTTCTGAAAATTACAGGGCAGAGCTCTGCTTCTCCCGCCTTCTCCTGCGGAGTTCCCGCAGAGACAGGGGCGCAGCTGGTAGCTCTTCCAGTCACTGGAATAACTTGAAGCATCTCTTTCTGATTTTGTACCCTGCGTCCTTGATGTTTAAACCTCATGGCTGGGCCTAAGCCTGGTTGCCGAGTAGTCAAGTGGACATCTAGAATACAGACATCTTTGCTATGGCCTTTTTCCCAGTTTTAGTTTGGCCAAAACACTTATTTTCACATTTAGCAGAACAGCCTAGACCTTTTAGCTTTTATTTATATTTGGCCCTGAGAGGGTTGGGCCCAGCTCCAGGAAGGTACTTAGGATCTTACTTGATTTCAGTAGGATATAGCTTCTTTATGTACTTATAAGTGGTGCTTTCATTCTCTTTTAAGGTGGCCCCGAAATTGCTGATATGTTAATACCTGCGTATATTCGGAAGTCTCTATCTCATACGCTTCCAGAATGGGTTGGTAACTGATGCCAGGTATTTTTGAGGTTTCTGGTTATCTGCCCTCGGTGCCATGCTGTGTCTGGACTCCCAGTACATGGTGAAGTGGCCGCTTCTGGGGCATTTCTTGCATGTAAAGAACCTTGCGGTACAAAACCACGACTGTAATGTAATTAACTGTCATGAGTGTTGTTTCCTCTGCCAGTTATTCTTCCATTTGCTTCCGGTTGCCATGGCCTCCTCTGGGTCCCCCTGCGCTGTTTCTGGTCCGATGGGTCTTGTTTCCACGAATTTGGGGACATTCCTGTTTCTCTACGTGAGTTTCCATCGTGGGATCCCCCTCAGAATCAATTCTGCAAAGCGCTTGTTGTTTCTTTCCATCCATTCTTTACAGAGGCTCAGAGGCCTGTTTTAGTGGCTGCCTTTGGAAGCCTGCGCTCAGGGTTGTCCTTCAGACGGGGTCAGGATAATCTGGGAATCTTCCCTGGTATTTAATTGATTACCTGTCCTGTCTCAATGAGCCTATTTCAGGTACATTCATGTCTCCAAATCCACAGCTCTTACGAAATTATGCGGTATTTTACCCTCCTCATTTAAATAAATGAAATCGCATCTCCTCAAATAATACGTTGCATCATGGCATGAAATATTGATTTCAACCACATTGAACTTTTTAATTAGGACAACTGTGAGGTTTCTGGAAAGATCCTCTGATGAAGGTCTTACTGTAAAGAAGCAGCGTGAGCGTACTTCCCTCTTTCCTGATCTGAACTAGAAACTGCATAAGATGTCTTACTCAGATACAGGGATTTAACAACAATCTGAACAGTATTTAGAATAAATTGGGGTCTTCTGGATGTCAAAGTCTTAGCAGATCATAGGGTTCTCTCTTTTTAAATCATTTTTATGCTGAAAAAAAGGGCATAGCCTTAAAGAAAGCCAACTGGTGTTACTGTGGACCAGGCCTTAATGCCACTGACCCTTATTTTTCTGTCTCTACTTCATCTCACAGCCTCAACTTGTCATAGCTGATCGCTTTATGACCTCTTGTCATTTTAGGCCTTTTCATGTTTTGCTGCTAGCTCTGTGAGGCTTTTTGTGCAATGTGTCGCAGCTTCTTTTCTTCTTCTTTTTCTTTTTCCCTTTCCCTTTTCCTTTTTTCCTTTTCCTTTTCTTTCTTCTGCCCTTTCTGCAAATGCTTTTGATTTTGATTCTGGTTACTTGTACTCCTGACACCATGCAGAGGTTGCAGAGATCACAGATGTCAAATGAGCCAGAAGTTTCTTATTCTTATACAGACTCATTAACCAGCTGGTAGCCACTCTGAATATAGGAATTTTTTTAAAACTTTCCAAAATCTTTAGATTTCCTCATCCAGATGTTGCATCAGTGGATCATGGTCAGGCCTCAGCATCCTGCACAGATTGCCCTGAGGTATTATTATGAAACTTTTATCTCAGAGGTCCATGCATTTCATCACTGGTTTTAATTTCACAGACTGTCTGCAGGTTAGTTACCTCACAGACCACATACGAGATAGTGCCATCATCATCATTATTACTGTTAATCGGTTCTGAAGCGTCTTTTGAAGGGCCCCTGATCTAATCTAAAGAAGAAAACATGATTTAATTTTTAATCTATTATTACTATTAGTAGGTATAAAGCAAGGCTTACAAAGATTTGAAAATGGCCAATTCCAGTCGATCTTATTTGGGCTATTTTCCTCCAGCTATCCTAATCTAGTCTCCAAACTATCTTTAGCAGTCACTGCACTCCTCTTAACGCCCATTTTCTCGTTAAAGGCTTGTCTCACTTTCCTTCTTTTTCCTCCCATTTTTCCAAAGTCACTTTTGAAAGAAATAAAAACCGGTTTGGATAAGGAAAATCTGGAATGAGGGAGAGGAACATGGAGGCATGACCGACTCTAAATAAGGATGCGACAGCAAAACTGCTGTTAATAAATGATAAGGTCTGTCAGGCTTTCCTAAAAGCCCAACTTTTATCATCAAATTCCCAGCGCGCCCTTTCCTCCTTGAAGAGTAAGTGGGTCAGCCCATTTTAAACTACGCCTTTTTCAGCTCAGTGAGAGGATTTTTGGGTCCCTTCTCAGGTGATTTGCCTGCGCATTTTCTTTTCAGACGCACAGGTTGCTTTGGGTGGAGGAAAGCTGCTGTTTTGCCGCTGCTTTTTTTGCCTTAAAACGGGCAATATGGGCATCGCCCACCCGCCGCGCAGGGCGCGCCTCAGCGCTGAGGGGAATCACGGAGGGACCCCACCCCCTCCCGCCGAGCCGGATGAGAGCTCCCCCCCGATTGGGCACACCTCCTCCTGATCCGTTAGCTCATTGGTTGACAGAGAAAGAGGGCTTGAGAAACCTCTGGTCCAATTGGTTTTTCATGGTGTCAGCTCTTCTACCGTCAGCCCAGCCGTGAGGAGCGCGGGCTCTGGGCTGATGTGGGGCCAGGCGGGTGGCAGCCAATCAGGCGCGTCGGCGTCGCGGCCGCCGTGCGCCGCGCGGGATCCGTCCGCAGCGCGGGGTCGGACGGTCCCGGGCCGCCTGAGGGGCGGCGGCGGCGGCGGTCGGTGTCGTCCGCGCAGCGTCTGCAGCGAGGGGACGGCGGGAGGGATTGGGGGCGGCCTCAGAGTGGGGCCGGATGAAACAAAAGTGAGGTAAAAATGAGAATTTACAGGCTCGCTTTCTGTGCTTGCTGGGAGCACGTCGGCGCCGGCCATGGCAGGCTCACCAGGTGTTTGCGTCAGGTGTAATTCTCGGAGAACTGAAGAAAACCTAACCAAAAGCTCAACTTTACACCCCAGAATGGGACAGACTGTATCAACGGGGAGTAGATAATGGTGGAGGGCTGGGGCAGCTGAGGAGCATATCTGCCAGCCCAGGGATCCCTGGCAGAGGGCAGGAGGTAATACCGCGTAAAATGCGATCCCGAGAGCTGCACCGCAGTCCTTTGTGTCCCATGCCAGTGTATATATCTGCATTGGTTAATGCTTTGTTACCACAATAAACGTCTTCACAACCCGAAGGGCAAAAAAATGAAAAGTTATCTTTTCCATGGGCGTGCAGAGAATTGGAGTTTCTAGGTAATTTGCTTTGCTCCACTGCAGGCCGCGGCTCCCAAGCCTGGCTGAAACAGTGCAACACCCGGGACCCCGACGTGGGAGCACACGTCTCTCCCTCATCCCCGGGGCTTTGGCAAGGGTGTCTGTGCCACAGATTTCACGCCTCCACTCGCCTCTCCAAGTGCCGCCGGCAAGGCAAGGGAGGCGCAGAAAAGCGGGTAACGTGTCCTGATGCCGCCCACAGCCTCTCCAAGTCCTCTAGGCTCTGGAGGGCATTGGTTAAAAATACGCTACGTGTAAGGTTCTTCTTGAGGCACATAAAAATTGCGGGATTGTTCAAATCACGTTGTCATAGCCTGTGAATTTGATAAAGTAGTTGTATTCTAGTAGAACGAAAATCTAAATGAAATTTATAGCAAGCGTAGTGTCTACTACATATATTTTACTTCCATATTTGCACTGCGTGCCTGCACAATTTACCATCAAATTTGTATTTTTCGAGGCTTCTATGAGTTAGAAGGGAAATTGTGACCTTGAAAATAAGTTACATAAGCACCACGTACACACAGCGACCTGTACGTTGTTATTAAGCGCTTCGTTACCACTGCTTCTTGGCTAAAATCGGCTGTTGCGATGTGGCGATCGTAAGAGGCAGACCTTGCGCTTTGCAGGGAGGGAAGCAATCGATTTTAATCCAAGGTGTAAAATATGTAAGCCAGCAGCGTTACAAAAGCATAACTGGGATAGCGGGTCTATGGAGAAATGGATTTCGTTATTGGGTCAAAGGCATTTGTCAGCGAGGACTTCTTCAGACCTCTCGGGGGGGGGGAAATAAAAAAAAAAACCCAAAGCGGCGGTAATTTTGCAGGGATCTCGTGTAAAGCGCGAAGCAACGGCTCCTCTGCGGTGCGGAGAGCGCGGTCGGTGACCTTTCGAGGTGTCAGGGGCCCCAGCGGCGGGTGTCGGCGCTGCCCTGGCCGGCCTCCGCCGGCGGGAGATAGCCCCGAGGCCGCGGGCCGCCGCACGGCACCGGGATCTGCCGTTTAATCCTGTGAGAAACCGGTGGTTAAAGACAAATCCCGCCGACGGGTTCCTGTCAGGGTGGAGACCCGCTGTGCCGGGGCTGCCCCGGGGGGACAGGACGCGGTCACTGGGCGGGAAGGGCCCGGCGGGGTCGCTGCCGCCTGAGGTGAGAGACGGCCGAGACCGCCGAGACCCTCGCCAGGGCCCGGCCGCCGGCAGGGGCCTCGCCGCAGTCCCCGGCTCGGCCGTGCCGTGGCCGGGCGCCAGCCGCGCCCGCCCCTCATTCATTCCGCACCGATCGCGCCTTCCCCGGCAATCCTGAGGGAGCCGGAGGGCGATGACCCCCGCCTTCTCCAGGCCGGGGACCGCCGGGGCGGTGGCGGGGCCGGGCCGCCCCTCCCCTCCCCGGGCACCCCGCCGTGCTTGCCGCCCCCTCGGCGGGCGGGGGCGGGGGGCAACGCCCCGCCCTCTTTTCTCG
>VYZW01032345.1:47958-94279 GCA_013401315.1 Balaeniceps rex | reverse complement strand
TGATAGATGGCAGACAGCCCCACTTACAAACAGTATCCTAACTCAGTAGTTTAACCATTAGGTGCTATATAGACACACAAGATGGTGTTGCCTCTGTCTTAGGTGTTTGCACAGTGATACATCCTCTCTCTTACTGTGGGATGACCCCCAGCCCTTTTCCCTGCTATGGCTGAAGGATCTTAAATCTGATACAGCTCTCCTGTTCTTGTACCTGAGACCAAATAATTCATTTAGCTGTAAGTCAGTCTAACATTTCATTTATTGCTCTAAAGCTTCTAGGGAGCTGAGTGCATCTCTGAGTGCTCAGGAATTCTTTGTGTCCTGGGAGATATCGTTTCAAATGAATGCCTTTGCAAGGCTCAGAATGAGTTCAACCTGCAGTCTAGCATGAACTGTGGTTACATTTCAAGCTCGAAGCATCACACAAATTAAGCAGGAAAATGGGATTTTGATACCGCCAGCAAAAAGAGGATCCCTGAATTCCTAATTTGTGTGAAGTCTTAACAGCCTTCTTTTGTATTCCTACCATCTCTCCCCTCCTCTCCTCCCCCTACGCCCCTGCCAGCCTGGCCTCCCCTTCCTTACACAGTAGTCTGGATGGGATACCATCCATCGGGCAGAATTATTTATGAGACTTCTGCAAATGTAGATGTACTGTTTCCAGCTAATAGAACTCAAATCACTTGTACTGCACCATTAGAGAGGAAACCTACCCAAGTAAATTATATACAGGCCATAAATGGAAGCAGTTGTAGTGTTTTTATGACTCTATAAAATTCTGGAAGTTTATTGCTATTGAACAAACATGTAATCCGATTCTTAAAGCTGAATATTAGAAACCAATAGGGTCCAAAGCCTGCATTTACCTTCAGACCTATTGCCATGCTGGTCATACCATGGAAGTTGTTTTTCAGTGGCAGGTTTTGAGAACCATTAATAAATCCAAAACTGCTTTCTAGAAGATGTCCCAGCTGGCCCAAACGTAGGGCAATATCAAAATTCAGTGGAGCAAAGAAGTGGCTCCAGTTTAATATTCTCTTTGTCTATAAAGAGGTCCTATGAGGACTTCAATAAAGAACTGAAAAGCAAAGATGTTTTGGACTTCTTAAATTCAGCATTCTGCAACCTGCTGCCTGTGAAGAAATAAAAGTATAAATTTTTTCTATTTCATGAAGAACATGCTGATAAAATATTGCATAAACAAAGAAACCCAGGCCAAGATGGAATATTTAAAGTTGGGATTGTTGACCTGATTTACAAATGTTTGTAAGCCATTGGCAATACAACTGATTTTTCTAAGGGTTGGTGAGATTNGGAGCATCTCTGAAGGGTTAGAGGAGGACCTCTGGACTGCAGAGACTCATGGACTCTGTCCCCATCTGACAGACCCTTTTTTTGTGACTGGGAGATTTTACTCCCATAGCGTCCCATTGCCCTGGAACCAGTTATGTTGGTTTTGCAGCTTGCTTTGGCAGGACAAAGCCACATCAAGCCAGGGAATGAGAAGTTTTTTCCATAGATATTATCTCAAACCCTTGGTAGGGGAGGATGGAGAAAAGAAAGGGTAGGGACAGNAAAGTATAAATTTTTTCTATTTCATGAAGAACATGCTGATAAAATATTGCATAAACAAAGAAACCCAGGCCAAGATGGAATATTTAAAGTTGGGATTGTTGACCTGATTTACAAATGTTTGTAAGCCATTGGCAATACAACTGATTTTTCTAAGGGTTGGTGAGATTCATCTGAACAAAAACATACACACATCTGTGCAGTAGGCTGAGCTATGCCCTGCGGGCATTAGTGGGACATCACTTCTATGAAGGCAGGACAGTGTGTGTGATCAAAGCTCTGATTCGTGATTTGTTTTTTTCATGCCTCTGCCCCTTATTGTTATTTTTACTTGCACCATTTCCATTTGAAGACAGACTGGCCTTTCAGTGGGGTGAGTGAGCATGAAAATTTTTTAACTGCTCAAGGTCTATGATCTTTCTCTCTTTNGAACCTGCACTTCTCTAGTGTCTAGGATAGAGGAAGGATTGGAACATCTAAGCCCTGCACTTCCTTGGTTACTTTTGTGAAGGGCAGGGATGGCTTGAATTTGGTCTTCTGATCACAGGCTTATGCTGGAACCCTCCCAACAGCAGCCTGGATGAATGGTAAATATTCAACAAAGCTGAAGGCCTGCTGTGATGTGGCCCTTTACACAAAGTGTGCTGGAGTGATGGTGGGAGTGCACAAGGTGATATGCGTGCTAGAAGGGCCTGAAGTGGGAAGATGCAAAGGGTTGTGGTGTAGCTGTTGCACACCCATGTGCTACAAATGAAGTGCAGTGAATCCCCTTGAGGCTTGAGACTATAGGTGGCTCAGTCTAGACATAGCTAAAATCAAATGCCATTTTTTCTGTTTCTTTCATAGAAAGAGAAGTGCTTTTCCTGGTTAAAAGCTCAGATGGATAATGTGGAGGAAACTTCAAGTACATTCGTACAAGTACATTTTATAAATATTTGGTGGTTCCTTGCATTCAGTAAGAGCAACAGACTCATGAAGGCCATTTAACTGTGTCTGTTATTAGATGTGTCTTGGAGAACCTTCCAAGCACCTTGCAGAGCCGGCACTGTGGCTGGACACTTGCGTCAGCATCTGGAGGGTTAAAAATCTCTCCCAAGATGAGAAATTTCCAACTGACTAGTAGTGACAACAATACGTAATAATTTAGTATTAATAACAGCAACAGTAAGTAAAATGCTGTGATGCTGATCAGAGAGACTCAAGAGCAAGAAGGCCTGTATTTTTAGGTAAGGGAAATATGACGATTTCAGTGACCAATGATCAACTCTTCACTATTAGATGAGTTGCAAAATCATTTCAAGTTTAGCTGTCACCAATAATTAGCCTCAAATATATCATTGAAGAGAAAGTCAAATTAATGAAAAAGAAAATGGAAAATTTATTCCAGCAAGGCATCCATTTTCTTCTGTACATGTGGTTCGGTAGAGGGCATCAGTGTGCTCCCTCACCCCCTATAACCATGTGTGGACCATGTAAACATGACTCAAACTGCATGTCCAGCTGGAGGTGGACAGCAGCTGGAGGAGCTGGGTGCTTCAGTTGCTCTACCTGTGGCCGGTTCTACCTTGCAGCTCCTAGTCACAGTTTTGGAGCCTATAGATAATTTCCTTAAGGAAGAACCAGTTTAATTTTAGGAACATGGGGCTTTTTTTATGTTACCAGTGCATTATGAAATGCACGTGGTGGCAGCTGTTAAGCCTAATGAAACCCATAGCAGGGAAGAAAACAAAGTATCACCTACAAAAAGAACAAGCGGGGACCGTGGACAGATGTAAGTGGCTGAGAATGCTGAATTTCCAGGCAATACAGCCTTTTTTTGTCAGTTCACTGTGGCGAAGATGAGAGAGGACTGGGATGAATGAGGCCATGTGACTCCTAATTACAAGAGAGATTTTTTAGAGAAACAGATCTTTCCCTAAGGAAATACCTCCAAATAGCAAGGACAGATGAACTGTCCTTGCATGGGATTAACAGCAAGGAGAGCATGGCTACCCACGGTCCCTCTGTACATGCACTAGAGCAGAACCATGATAAAGGCTCAGACTAAAGGGATACAGAAGCAAAGTCACAGATGGATCAGGGAAAATGTGAGCATTATGATTCAGTTACTTTTGTGTGGAAAGCAATAAATACAAAAGGCAGAAAGAACAATGTTTGTTCTCTTGAAAGTAGGACAAGTGGAAGGGAGAGCTGTAAATGGTCTGGATGTGGAGCTGCCCACAGTCTTTGTAAAGAATGAAACCCATCAATGCAGGCAGGGTGTCCAGAGATGTCCAGCGAAGAATCTGCAGTGTGAATTCAGCTGATCCAGGCTGTCAGGATGCCTGCAATAGAGAAGGCATCTGCCAGACATTTGATTTCTAATTCTTAAAATCTGTCACCAACTCTGGTTGGTAACACTGGGTTGCTGAACCTGTGGAAATGCAAACTCAGTAATATTGATAAGCAGCAATGTTAGACTGGAGAAAGGCAGCCCTCTTCAAGGACAGTCAAACCATCCTAACACCACTGGGCATAACTGGGCCATTGAGAAGGAAGCTATGAAACAGAAGGTGTTATCACCCAGGGAGCACAGGAGTTGGCACTCCAGTTGGTACAGCAGGGCGTAGAGGAGTAGGGTAATGCGGCACTGCAGTACTGTGGCATTCCTCACATAAATGGGGAGGGACAACAGTGTTGTTGGGATTTGGGCAGCATGCATACACAGTCTAAAGCTATATTCTCCAGATGGCTGTTAGAAATAGACCTCAATGCAGTCTACAAGACAGCTGGAATGCGATGCTCCATTAGCACTGGTGGAAGGGGGACTGGTGAGTCTTCAATTAGAGTCCTTGTTACACCTGTGGAAATTGTGCAGAGTGAGCAGCAGCCAAACAGCAGTGAGAAAATGTCAGGTGAACTGAGGGTCTGCATCAGCCACAACTACTGAACATTTAAGAGACATGCTCTTCACTTTCTGTGCCTGGGGACCTATGTCTAGGTAAAGAAAGATCACAGACTCTCTTCTTGAGAGCAGCATCAGAAACAGTGGGAAGGATGAGTTGTCCTGTAAACTGAGGGTTTGCCCATGTGTACCAGGGCTACCTATATGGGTGACCAGCACTTGGTTCTGAAGGAGCTCACGTACCACCAGAGCCAGGCACCAAGTGATTCTCAGGCATCCAAGCTGTCAGTGGTGAGATTCCTGTTGCTGGAGAAGGAAATGTCAAGGAAGAGGGTCACCAACTCCTGAAATCAGCAGTGGGAGTGAGATAATGCAATGGCTGCAGGTAAGGTGAAGCAGGTGAGAACTGGGACCCCTTATGTTGGATGCCTGATGGCTGGAAGGAGCTCTTTCTGAAAGACAAAGCACCCTGATGTTATTCGTAGGCCAGTAGAGAAGGGTAACTTCTTCCACTGATGGACAAAAGAGCCATTAACATCCACATCTGTCTTACAGGGTCATGTGAAAACATACACACTGATATAACCACGGTCTCTCCTTTCCTTCCTATCCCTTTTTTCACCCATGTCAACCTGTAGAGCTGAATGGACTTCTGATAGCAAGGACGATTTCAAAACACACTCTTTTTGCCAAGTCTGAAAAGTTTCAAATCTGAACTGCAGACAGATATCCCCTGAAATCTCCGAATTTCCAGAACAGAAAGGCATCAGTACTCCAGGGTCAGCTGCTCCAGGGCAGCCAGCCATGGAGAATGTCTGAGGGCCAGGGACTCCATGTGCCTGCCAGGGACATAGAATATCATGAGTTTTAACCAAGGCTTTGCAAAGACTATCAGTCCTGGAGACCTGCACATTTCTTCTTCTGTGGGGGCTGATTGTTTTTCTGCTGAAAAGTTTGATCAGCCAGTTTTGTGCAACAAACTTCCTAAGAAACAAACCAAACCAAACCAAAATGTGCACTTTCCTTGATCCTGTGCTCTTGTAGAATGACTGCTTCTTCTTATACTGGGGCAACTAATTAAACTCTTTAATTCTGTACAGGGGCAAACTCCCTGTGGCATTGGGATGAGGAGAGAATCTGTCCTTATATGATGTTATTACCAGAAGAATTGAATTGAGTGGTGGTGGTCAGGTTTTGAGGTTCCTAAACTCCACAGAGGCTGTGCAGGACGACAGAGAAAATGAAGACTGTGCAGGTACAGACGGGTTAATGCAGAAAGGATGTCTTGAATCAGGGGTCTGGGACTCTCTGGGAAGCTCTAGAGTAATGATATGGGATGATATATGTGAACAAACTTGTTCTACCAGGAAAGCAATCTGCCTATCTCTCTGGTGGTTGATTAAGCTCTCAGTTGTAAATATTTACCCTACTTCCATGCATTTAAGATTTTAAAGCAAAATAGCTGTGATACAAATGGGCTGCACTTGGCCTGGAAACTGAAACCAAGTACGGCGATAACAGCATGTGGAAGCGTGTAATATAGAAGCTGGCAGCAGTGTCAGTGCGTGCATTAGCCCAGTGAGGTCATGGCTGCAGCGGTGGAAGACAGGGTCTGTGTATGTCAGGCTGGCAGAGTGGCCTGGAGTGAGATGGATTCCTCCTGTGCGAGATTCCCACAGGCAGATGAGGAGAAGGGAGAGACTACGGATAAGTCTGCAAGAGTCCTGCAGGCTGATCCCATTAGTGATGTGTGAGTGTTTGTGTGCATGGAGGCAAGTGTGGCAGAAAGATTTCTCTGGATATTCACAGCCACAGACTGGCTGCCTGGGGAGGAGTGGGACTGTCCCAGGGTGGTCTCATGGGCTGGCAGCACTGTGGAAGGAAAGGCCACTGAGTAGGAGATGCTTTGAGACCAGGAACAGGGATGAGGGACAGACCAGTCCATATCTAATTTCTCCTCACAAATGGAAGGGTGATGTACCACTCACTTTCTCTTGCCCATTCTCTCTGCAGACTTGTCTGAAAAAGGTGATGGTGCAGGATAACGAACGGTGTCCTTCATCATTGTACCTTGAGGAGACATCCATGCCAATCTGTCCCATGCTATGACAGTCTCAGTGGGCTGGGGGATGGCATCTCATGACACCACTTTTACTTTGCTGATGATGCAGTTTTTATGCTGATCTTTGGCTCTCTTAGCAAAGAACTCCAGGACAGAGGGCTAGAAAGTGATAAGAAGAATCACGGTGACTTTCTGTGGGATACATTCAGCTGGACAATGGGTCAGAGGAGGCCCCAACATGCCATCGTGTACTCCAAGGGACTGGAACTGTTCATCGTGGTGTTCACGTCCTGGAAGGCAGCAGGTAGTACTTGCTGGGGCAAGAGCGAAATCCTTCTGTAAAATTGAAATCTTGTCTCATAGGGGACTTTGCCTCAGTCTCACTGAAAATCAGAGGGTCCTGATGAGAATGGTTCCACTGAGAATGGGTTGTAGGCTTGCAAGGTATTTTAATACTTTTGATGTGTGCTGGTATGGGGCTATATTTTGGATTTGTGCTGGAAACAGTGTTAATAACACAGGGATGTTTAAGTTATTGTTGAACAGTGCTTACACAGAGTCAAGGCATTTTCTGCTCCTCACCCCACCCCACCAGCGAGCAGGCTGGGGGTGCGCAAGAATTTGGGAGGGGACACAGGTGGGACAGCTGACCCCAACTGACCACAGGGACATCCCATATGATGTCATGCTCAGCATATAAAGCTGGGGGAAGAAAAAGGAAGGGGGGACGTTAGGAGTGATGGTGTTTGTCTTCCCAAGTCACTGTTAAGCGCAATGGAGCCCGGCTTTCCTGGAGATGGCTGAACACCTGCCTGCCGATGGGAAGTAGTGAATGAATTCCTTGTTTTGCTTTGCTTGCATGTGCAGCTTTTGCTTTACCTGTTAAACCGTCTTTACCTCAAGCCACAAGTTTTCTCACTTTTATCCTTCCAATTCTCTCCCCCATCCCACAGAGGGGGAGTGAGCGAGCAGCCATGTGGGGCTTAAACCATGACAGGATGGTTGCTGTTGTAGCCAGAATATCTCTTTCTTGAATACAGGATTCATTTCAAGTCCTTGATGAAGAGCTCTCTTGGTATCGATGGGCTTTGTGTTAGCACTTGTGTTAGAGGGAGAGATTAATAAGCATGGCACTCATTAAAGGAGCCTCCCTGTTGATTGTCTGTAGCTTGAATCTCTGTTGGCAATGACTGAATGGGGCAATGACCCGTGACAGAAAAGGAAATGTAGCTTCCTTTCTTTGCGTCTCCTTTTCCTCCCACGGTTTTACCTGTTTACCAGGCGTCACTGGCAGTGAATGAAATTTGTGACATTGATTTTTTTAAACAGAAAAGTCATACACAAAGCTGCAAGACCAGGGAGTAGCGTTGTCATGCATTTCCTGATAACCTTTGGGGGACCTTTGGGGATCAATAACATCCCAAGCTTAAAGCTCCCAGGAGAAGATCAAACCATCCTCTCCTGGAGCAACAACCCACAACTATTGGTTTTACTCCAGTGGCCTGCAAGAAGCTTTCAGCCCTGCTAGCCCTAAGGGGAGTGCTTTTCTTCTCCAGAACAGCCTTGGGCCCCCTGTGGAGTTGCATACCCTTGGATGTCCTTGGCCCACGATAACTGGGGACAATGAAGGGGGTGGTAGAGGACTGAAGCAGTTTTTCCTCCATCCTCTGCAGGAGCTGGACACAAAGCCTTGACTGTAAGGGTAGAGGATGTAGAGCACATCAGGATCTGAACACTGGGAGGTGGTGAAGGACCTCAGTGTGCGTCTGTGCCATGTGAGATAAGCTCCACTTACTGAGGAAACTACCAGAGCAGAGCACTACATAGATGTTATTTTAGTTTCTGTGAAGTATATGATTTACCTGCCAAAACCTCTGCTTTAAAAGTGAGCACTGCATCATATCATTAGAGCACTTACATAGTTTAACAATCCATGTTAAAAACTGACAAAATAGTCATCAGCAGGGAATAATCATGTAATCATGTAATGATGCTCTTTGTAGGGGGTCCTGTTCCTTACCAGTTGGTCTTATTCAACACTGATTTGGGAAAGAGACATAAAATCATTGTTAAGAAATTTAGAGGTAGCACAAAGGTTGGAATAATAGTATATAATGAGGATGGCAGGTCATAGATACAAAACAGCTAAGTTTGATTTGATGGTTAAATGTAAAGCACAAATATAAAGACAAGGGAGGCCTAGCACACTTCTTAGAAGAGGTACTAAAATATGGTGCACACAGTCACGAGGGTGTCTTGCACTAGCATCCAGGATCATCAAGATGGCCTTACTGAGGTCTTTCCATCTGCCACCCAGCCCCAACAGTGGAAGAAGGGGAGGTGTCTCACTGTGACAGTCTGTGGCCCATTGCTGTGCCTGCTAGGAGAGTCAGAGCCTCTAGGAAGTTTGCTTTCCAGCTCCTGGCACTCCATGTTTCCAACCTGAAGTGTCCCAGCTCCTCAGGTTCCCAAACTCACCCCAAATTGCAGGCATGGAAAGATTTTTTGTCGGAACCATTTCCAGAGGAACAGTATCCTCCTGCTCATAGTAGTTATCCATCACCTTTCAGCACCAGCCAAGCTAAATGAAGCAAATCTATCCTAGTGAGGAATTCAGTTCCTGATTACAAAATTGGAACCACAGTGGGAGTCCTCTGATGCAATGCTGGTGGCCTAAAATGTAGGCAGGCTGGCTCAGTTAGGTCTCTGGGCTCCTTTAGTGTCTGCAGAGAGAGAAGAGATGCTCCAGAAAGTATCCTGTCCAACCTTAGGCACCAATTTTAAGGTAGGATGGGCTGCTGTGGCAACAATTCTCTCTCCACTGACTATACAAAGGGAATCTGGACAGCTCAAATGAGACATGTAGCTTTTCGATAGTGAAAATGAATCCACTTCAAATGTGAAATCAACCTCACTCAAAACTAAGGAGGTGGAAATGGAATGTGAGTTTGTTCACCCATGGCTGCTGCAGGAGGTGTTTTTGATGGGGATGAGGTGATCCCTGAGCCCTGGACTCCTGCAAGACTCTGTCTTTCCCTGTGCCTCTGGTTGAGATGGAGTCATTCTCCTTTCAGCTCTCTCCCTATTTATTGTACTTCCCAATATTTTATCAAATAGGGCTTTAATACTGCATGTTGCTCCACCCTCTGCTCTCTAGGTTATAAGGCTTCCTCCTCTTTCCTTGTTTCATGGAGCTCAGTTATGAAACACAAATATGGCAAATGAGTGTTATCCTCTTCTGAGTCCTTTGTGGATTCGATGCTTTTACTCTGCTACATGATTAGTGCACTCCCTTTTACATTAACCAGCCTTTCCTGAGACTCAAAACATTTCCATGGCTGTTAAAAAACTTCGTAAGTCATATAGCATAAAAAGCATAAACTGCTCATTAGCTTTTCCACAGAAGGTTACACATGAAATAATATTAATGTTGGGGGATCATACCAAATCCGACATGCTGAGAGAGGTGATGCTGCTGCAGCTCTGTGCTCCAGCTCCAACCAGGAGCAAGGCTCAGCACGGATTCTCAGTAGGCACAGGCACATAAACACATGTATATAGAACATATATACATATACACACACACACACATACACATTTATACAAATATGCCCCTGGATCCCAGTCTCACCGGTTGCTGGCACCTGGACATATGAGACCCTGAGGCTGTACCCCAGTTGCTGGTACACTCCCTCACCCCGTCAAAATAAAATCCCTCACCCAGGAAAATAGTTAGAAATGGCATTTGATACAAAGACAGGAGAGACTGCATTGATCAGGTGCAGGACATGGCCAGACAAGCATACACACCAGCCACCCATTTACACATGACCAGCCCTTTTTATCCCCTTATTCCTCTATTTTCCCAGACTTGTTGCTCCCTGGATCACCTAGATACCTCCTTTCCCCACCTTTGGTTCCTCCCCAAACACCCCGTAATAAGTCGTCTACCCAAAAGCCCAAATGCTCTTTGCCTGCATCCCATGATGTGTCCCACACCCCCAGGCAGCAACCCCCTCAGTCCCAAAGGTGCTCTGGCATTGACTCATCATGGTGGGTTTCACACCTGGACCATCGGGCTGAGGCTGTCTTGGGACAGCCCTGGGAGGGGCCCAGAGATGGTGTCCCTTCCCCTGAGTCCATAATTTGCATTCCTGTCTGCCTTTGATCCCCTGTGCTCCTCTGGGCTTGTGGACATGAGCCTTTGATGGGCTGGGCGCTCCTGTGATGGCCTGGGAGCAGCTGGGGCAGGGTGTTATTTGGGCTCCCCCCCTTTGTCTCTCTGTCCCCTATGTGGGGGATGCAGATGAGTTTTTATCACCTAAGCCAACAATTAACACAAAGTATAATCTTGGCATCAAAGTACATTTTCCCTTCCACCCTCAGCTACCTTCTGTCAGCTTTGGAGCCCCTGGCATTCCAGATAAATTTTCTATTTTTTAATGGTACTCTTTTTAGATGGCACAGCCCCCTTTATCCTGCTGTAAAAGTTTAATTTTTTTTTTCCTTTTGCTCCTCACAGAATCATGCGTCCATTCTGACCGAGTCTCTCATCAGATACCTTAAAACAGGTTTTGTGTTGGTTGTGACCTGCTTAACCTTTAATTCCTCCTTTTAAATCCTTTTACCTTGTTTCCAGCTCAGATACAGTTGTGAAAGATGGTGGGGAAGGTGGAAAGCAGGCCCTCTGTGCCCTTCGAATTCACCTTCCTCTTCTTCAGAAGGAACGTGGAGGTACAGCTGGTCTGGTAGGCCTGCTTATGGGAGTCATTATTGTTGCTCAGCTAGAAATTATGAGGAAACTAAAGCAATTAATGTGTAAGGAGGCCATCTATTTTTATACAGAAATATCTACTACTGTGTGCTTAAACTAACCCCTTATCATTTATGTTCTCTAAAGTGAAGGAGATCAGTACTGAGGGAAAGAGATGGGCAGAAACACTGGAAGGTTTGAGATCTTGTGGT
Organism: Balaeniceps rex; assembly: GCA_013401315.1. Classification (NCBI taxonomy): domain Eukaryota; kingdom Metazoa; phylum Chordata; class Aves; order Pelecaniformes; family Balaenicipitidae; genus Balaeniceps; species Balaeniceps rex. The sequence continues at coordinate 82,796 of VYZW01032345.1, read as the reverse complement.
GGTGTCACATTCGCGACAGGTTTGAAAGGGCGAATCTTGGTGGGGATTTCTGAAATGAGTCTGTGCAGAGCAGGGTCCGGGAAATGAAGCAGAGCTGACAAAAGCAGCTTGGCGCAGCCATTTGGCTCTGGTACATGAGCGCAAACCTGAAAGGCTTCAAGACTGCTCAGCCTCCTGCAGTTCATCCCAGGAAGGGCACTTGGAAAGTGTCTCCCTGGCTTCAGGTCTGGAGGGCACCCATGGGGAAGGGCACAGGGTCAGTGGGGCACAGTCAGGAGTGTGTCACGCCTCTAGCAGTGCTTCTGTCCATTGCCTGGGAGCTTTTCTCACTGACTGGGGATCCAGCAGCCAGAAACCTGCCCTGTCCGTATGTCTGCCACCAGTGGGCTGGTCTTCTACAGCTACAGGGCCTGGGGGTGCCTGCCTCTGACCCAGCTGCTCTCCCTCTCTGCCTACACTTGTCCTCTCCTTTTTACTTGTACTAATTTTTTGCCTTTGCCTACTTCTTATTTGACCTTGCTTCTCCCTTTTATTTCTGCAATAGCTAATGTTAAATGTTAATAATTCCAAGTGACAAACAATCACTGGCCCATATCCAAGAAATTGCTGCGTATTTAAAACTCAGGGCGAAACAGTGTCAGGGAAATCAGACAGTGATCTCTTCCCATCTTTAACATTCCCACAAAGTTATCACTACATCTTTCCAAATCATTTGGCTGAAATGTAAGCAGCCCAGCATATAATAATGAACCACCTGAATTATGTGTTTAATAGGAAGCATGCAACCAGGAGACAAAACCCAAGCATTGAATCTATAAATTATTAAATTTAAAAAGGCAACAAGGCATCTTTGGCCAGAAATAAGCAAAATGCCTTCTTATAAACTTTCTGCTGAAACCTCCTGGTGTGCTCACAACTCACTGACACCCTGCCTTGAATTGTTGCTTCAATTCCTGTTTTGGTTGTCACCACTCTCAATTATTTTAAAAAAGGACCTAAAATAGATTTATATTTCTCAGATTTTATTAGACAGTAAAAAAGAGAAGTCTGAGCTGCAGCAGTTAAATAATTTATGATCTTTGCTAGAGGGGCGAGAAGACCTAAAATAAAAATAAAATACATGTATTGGAAAGAAAGGTTCTGGATCTTACTGTTTTTCCTGCCCACTGGTTTTGCTGGGTTCAATTTTAAGATATATATTCAATAGAGAAGTTTCTTCCCCATCACACAGCTACTTATTATCGTCAAATTCTAACCACCAATTCATAAAAGACCCATCTCGATGGAGTTGATCTCTGCTTCGATTTCATGGTGATAAAGCAAAGCTAGGAAGCAGGTGGTGTGTGTACCTTCTCGCATGAAGAGGTATTTATTGTAAGTAGTGTACTTAAGTATTAAGCAATGATGTTTCTTTTTCATGCAACTTTGAAAATCAATATGTTCCCCTACAGTTCCTCCAATACTATCATTAGCTATCCCTCAAAAAAAGGCACTGTTAAGCAGCCTTTATGCATTGCTTTGCTTTAGCAGGCCTGAATCTGTCTCGTATGCCCTAGTCTCTTACTGCTGATCCACGGAGGATTTCAGTGAGGCACTGAATTGTTTTGGACATCTGCAAGAGGCTCATTGCTGCTGTAAGTGTCAGGGTAACTCTTCAACCTGGCCTAACACTCCTCCAGGGGCTGAAATGCCAAATATAATACAAGTTTAGCACCTCACTGATACTATTAAAATCTGAAGATATTTTCTTTTTGGTGCCCTACCACCCTGTGGTGGTTCCTACACCAATGTCAACCTCCAGCCCGCAGATACCCACATGGGAGTTTTATTCCTGCTGTAGTTGTGAAGACACAAATACAACTAAGAAGACATAGATCTACCTGGTGACTTATTCTGCCAGACATGGTGGACAGCACCATATGGAATAAATGTCCATAATAAGCAAATGTTCAATAGCATGCTACAAGACTGCATCCTCCCTGTCCATAGGACTTAGTGGCTGATTTCATTTGAAAGCAGGAATAATTTATTCCTCCTAAATACATATTCTATCTCTCATTCTTAACACCTCTCCTATTCTATCTCCCCTTGATAAATTCTCAGTCTTTGACATGTCTTATAGCAATGAGTTCCACAGTTAATTATCTACCGTGGAAACCAATTACAATAAAACAAACAAAAAACAGTCCCTGCTTCTGCCCTGTCTTCTTCATTAGTCTTCAATCTGATGTGTGTCAATATAGTATAATTCTGCACAAGCAAGAGTCAAGATTCTGAGTACACCCAATTGTCCTCCAGTTTGCTTAATGTGATGTTCCCCAGATTTCATCTCCTTCTAGACAGGGCATGAAAATCTTGTTGCTGTTTTCCAAGTCTCTAATCATTATGTTAGCTGTTCCTACAGCCTCCTCTATTCTTACCCTGTCTTTTATAAAGTTCACTTTCAAGCAGAGTTCAAGATAAGGTCGCCTGGCTTGTAGATGCATTGTCATTGTTAAAGTATGATTTTCTTTTGGTTTTTTTTTTGGCCACAACTTCCTATGACACTAAAAAAATGGCACAGATCATAGGATACAAGACTTAAAGGAGCATCAGGAGATCATTTAATCTACCACTTCAACTGAAGCACAGCCAGGGATCAACCCTTAATAGATGTTTTAATATGGTTCTCTCCTGCAGTTCTGCCAATATAATTGTCCCTAGCCTGTTCCTGTACTTCTCTCTCTTGATGGGCAGTGATATATTGCTGAAATATTTTTTATGCAAAATCAGCTGTTCATTTTTTGCTCTTTCACCCTATACAAGATGGAGAGCAAGTTGCTGCTGCTCTCTTTGTAACTATTTTCATGTTGTGGGGAACTGGTATGTCTTCCCTTGCTTCCCCTCTTTTCTGGAAGAGAAAATTTACCAATTTCTCCGATTTACCTATTCTTCTACATGGGACCTCTCTTTCTGGTTTCCCTCCAAGCTACTAGCATGTTTATTAAAGTCGATTGACAGGAAAAGCCACAGCACTAAGCTGATGACCTCCCATCTCTTAATGTCTCCTGCTACTAGATTCCAAAGCCAGGTTTAGGTTGCTGGCTGCTGTACATCTGCTTATTTTTTGCAAAGACATCGCACCACCGGCTCATACCGAGTTTGCGGTAGACTAACTCTGAGCTTAGGTTGTGCTGTATTGTTGCTAACAAGCTATTCCCCATATTGTATTTGTACGTCTGATTTCTCCTTCACCAAAATGTATGTGCATGAAGCTTGGCTTCAGCAATGGAGTTTCTGCAGCTCATTTGTTTCTCCCTGTTGCAGATTGCTTCCCCCACAGATATACTGATATGACTGCTTGTGGGGCTGTGCTGTGAACCAGAGCAGAGAACTGAACCAGGTTAGATATAGCACTTTATAAATAAGGAAGAGGTATTTTTATTCTGAGTTGTCTCAGGGAACTGTTTTGCAATGCAGCCCCACAAACAGTTGATCATCACACATAAAAGGGCAACAAACTTATACTAAGGCAGAAATGAACAGACTGGAAGTGGGGAGAAGGCTAGAAAGTTCTCAAACCAGCTTTGATGGCAAGGGTAACCTCACCTGCCTAAATCCCAGAATGAGCTGTTTGCGTTTGTCTCTGATGAATTTGATGGCATTTATTTTGGGTCATGTCTCCAATTCATCAAGATCGTGTTCAGTTCTGATCCCACCCTCCAGAGTACTTTGAAATCTTCCTAGTGTTTGTGTCTCAGAACCCCCCTGGTCCAATTCCTGTCTGTTATCTCCCTTCTGAACTATTGAGAGGCTGTGAGTGAACTCTATGGAAAGCTGAGAACGCACCAGAGGTCACAGCATTAAAAAGAGTTGTGCAATTCATATTTTTATACTGTAAAATGTTTGGCATATTTACAAAGTTCACAAGGTGTTAAGTTTACAAATCATCTGCCAAAGCAGACAGGGAACATTTTATACCGAAGGGCTTCCTGCTAAGAACATGGGTAGAGGTGGTACCCCCAATGTGACAGAGATGCCCCCAAAAGATGTAGGACACAAGGGCTGAGGTGACTCGATCACTAGAGGTCTGGAAGAACAGTGTCAGGAATGGCTCTTCCTACCTTGGGGGAGGATGCACAAACAACTCCTCCAGCTCCTTCCTGGGCCTGTTTTTCTAGGAAATAATTTGCTTACGAGTAGAGGAAGAAAATTTGATGGAGCATCTAAGGAGGGGAAAGAGTGTTATCATGGGGATGGACCAGTTGGAGACTATTGCCATGTAACAGTTCCCTACAGTGTTAAACTCCACCGTTCATCGTGAGTGAGCTACATAGGAAAAAAATAGACATTTCCGTTGTAGCTCAATACAAATTCAATTGCGTTTTGTCTTTTATTTCACTTGTCATCTTTTCTGTTTCCAAATTTGGTAAATATTCCTCTGAACCTTCCCCTGACACTGGATATGTTTACTGTGTTAGAAGCTTATTACACTGGTGACACTGCTACTGCTGAAACGGTAGCCTGGAGTACTGCAAAAGGCACAGGCATTCCAAAGAGATCGCCACGAGGAAGGGGTCAGAGAACTGCAGGGTGAGGAGGTGTATTTTGCCAATCTGTAGAAGGTCAGTACAAGGTCTGGGTTGATAATTGCCAGGTTTGGGGAGGGCATGAGCACAAATCAACTCTATTTCCAATAAGCAGGCATCAAGGATCCATCTCACCTGTCAGGGCACCACTGCCTGAGTTGCCAGAATATGTTGTGCAAATTTTACTGTATTCTACTGTAAAAGCTATAAAAGAACATATTGACTAGCATGCAGGACAAGATAGAGCCCTGTTTGAAAAAGCCTCCAAAGTGGGCTGTGAACCACCTAGGGCTATTGCCCAAGTAATATTTTCAGGGCTGTTTATCCACCATGGTAGTTTCCCGTAGACTGTATTTCCCAAGCACACTTGCAAGACTGCCATGTGAGATTATGTCATCAGCCTTCATAGAGCTAAGATATATCACATCTACCACTTGTCCTATCTGCTAAGACCAGTTATCCTGCCAAGGAGAGGACATTAGATTGTTTCAACATGAATTGTTTTCATCAAGTCCACATGGGCTCTTGTCTTATTACCTTATTATCCTCTAGGTGTTTATAAACCACTGCTTGTTCCAGTATTTTTCCAGGTACTGAGATTAGACTGACCTGTCTGTATTTCCCCAGATTCCTCAATTACTCCTTTTTAATGGCAGATGTTATACTTTTATACTTTTTATACTACTATAATTGCATTAATAATTGGTAAAAAAATAACATTTTATTTTTAATTGAGGGATGCAATGAATACTTAAACTTTCTCTGTATCATCTATTATTTACTCTGTGTGAAATTATCCAAGGATTTATTTCATTTTCCTCATTCTTAAATATTTATTTTCTTGCTACTTTTTTGTCCCTTACTAATTATAATTCATTCTCTTCTCTTGCATACTGACCTTCTGCTAATACATTTTCACATTTAGTTTCCACTCATAATATGTTTCCTTTTTTGTTTCCAAGTCACTGAAAATAACCCAATGCAGCCACAAGTTTCTTCCGTTACAATTACTTTTTTTTCCTCCTGCATTAGGGACATTTCTCAGTCCTTCTTTGTAAGCACTTGGTCTCTTTCATTCCTTTTTTGCTTGTACTCTTTTCCCATGAAATCATATTTGCCAAATTTCTTGAGTTTACTTCCTTGGAGTTTCCATTCCCAAGTGTCTTTTAAAGGGTTAAGCATAATATTAATATATGCTATAATTCTCTGTGATGAGATCCTAAATCATCCAGAAGAATCTAAAATGTCCTATGTGAATGTTATTTGAAAACAACTTGAAATGACAAATATTTGTAAGGAGTAACATCCACTGTGATGGAAGTAAAGAGCTTTGCAAACAAAACTGCCCCTTACTCTGTGCATTGCAGGTGGGTCCTTTCTACAGCCCTGCTATCATTCCAGAAACTTCTTCTCCAACTACAATAATCACAGTTCCCACTGGGTCCCTCCTTCTTTTCACCAGCTCCGAGGTGCCGTTATGTTTGGTCCTGTGGGCTGGGATGTACCCTGCCTGTTTTCCTCACCCTGTGCTCCTGCAGGCTCCTCTGGGCTCCCTGGGAAAGGGTACAGACCGCTCCTCCTCCCTGCCTGCACAGCCAGCACAAAGCGGACAGCTGCTTTCTTGCCTCCTGCTCATCCATAGCCGTAAGCACAGCATCCAGTACCCCATGGGAAGGAATGAATATACATCTTGTCTCAACCACCCCATGCTGGAAGTGTGTGCAAGGCAAACTGCAGAATTCTTCTGAGGAGATTACAAGCATGCTGGAAAGACTCAATTGCTAATTATTTTTATTAAGCTGTTTTTATTAAAAACTGTTAATGTATTTGCCATTTATAAACTGGATGCAGTGTGACCTATGCAAAGAGCACTGGGTTGGAAATGACCAAATATTGCATCTGTTTTCACTCCAACTCTGGAATGCCTGGAGATCTTGGGAAACTGCCTTCCTCTTCCCTGTTCTTTCTTTGCTAAGTGCTTTGTGATCTGCACATGAGCAGAACATGACTATACAAAGCCCATCCCCTTCCTAAAAGTGACAGCCTTTCTGGCTACTGGGGAACCATTTCTTTTCAACTATTTGTGACAATGCCTTCAGCAAACACCTCTATCTTTGGTCGTTGCATATAGTACTGATGTATCAACAGACTTGTCCTACATCTGCTTGAACTGGCCTTCTGCTTGCCAAAGTGCTACCTGGGCTCCAGATCTTCAAGGGCTCAATTATTTTGTACCATCAGCCAATTTTTGGTGGTCACTTCCAGTCACCCAAGCAGCAAAGCCATTAATTATCTAATACCTACTTAAAATGAAGACAACAAAATCCTGTCTCAAATGGCAGAAGCATCATGATAAATGATCTCTAGTCCTGCCTTCTCAGAAGCTCTTCCTTCTGTATGTGCTGCTTGCTCAGGAGAGGGTAGAAGCAGGTGGATCCTTCAACATCAAGCTTCAGTATTTGCTCTGAGAGTTTTGAACTCCTACACACAGTGGTGCTCTTTCAAGCCTGACCGAGAGCACTTCTCAGGGGGACACCATCTCTATTTCATCACAGACACAATCTCTCTTGGCAGTCTGAGAGCATGCAGAAGATGCTGCCACTGGAGAAACCACAGGGAAAGCAATGAAATCTGGTGATTAGATATGGAGAAGCATCAAATGTCAGAATGTAATTCAACTCCCCAGAATGAGGGTTCCTCTGCTCCTTCCCTAATTTGAGACCCAGCAGGTAAACACACCTTCTCTCACACCCAATTTATGCCCAAATCTACAATGAAGAGGAGTGTGCTCTGGAAAGCAGCACTGTAACTTTGTATTTCTGCTTGCTTTCCTGATAGCCTCGACCTGATATCCTGGACCAATTTTCTGATAGCAGTAAAGGGATCAAAAGAAGGTACAAACTACGTTGTTCAGCAAATTACAGCCTGTCACTCTCTCAGCAGTTTATAGTTCCTCACAGATACACTTTGAAAACCAAATCTTCCTCTTGTTTTCATGGGGGTAAATCGTTGGCATAAAAGCAGGAAGAAAAAACACGGAAAGCCTCTGAGGTTCAATGATGTGACATACTTCAGTGGGATCTACACTCCCTGGGGAAAGAAATCTGTGCAAAGCAAAGCACGGGAAAATCCTGAAAGGATATCTGCCAGAATAAAAACAGGCAACTTCCCATACAAAATACGTTCACTCCATGAAAAAGTGGGTTTGATCTCTGGCTGCAGCTCTTCTTAAATGGAATATGAATATCCCTAGACATTTTTATGATTATATAGGATTAAAAGCAAACCAAACCCCAAATCCAATATGACTCTCGGGTAAAGGAAGAGTTGTGTGGGAAGTGTAGCCTACCTTTGTTCGGAGTTTATATGAAAGCAGAAGGTGCAGCATCCATGCTTAATAAATGTGAGTAACAAAGGTAGAACAGTTCAATAATCTGTGAATATTTAATAAAATTCCTTGAAAAATATTTGTAAGTGCAAAGTTTATGTGAATTTGTATGCTGGTTAATGATCTGGCCAAACAAATAACTGACATTTCAAGACTTTCCATCTAGAAACCATGAGTGCAGATCATGATGAACAGATAGGCAGGAGCAAGGGAAGGAAAAAGGCGGAATGTGAAAAATACTAATTCTGAAAAAGACTTAGTCTGATGGAAACACATTGAATGTGAATGTCGAATGCAATACAAAGGCAACATCTACCCAGGATCTGGATTTTATTCTGAATATGTTTCTACCTCAGCAAGTAATTGGAGAAAGAGTTGCCAAAAGGTGTACTTTATCTTCTGCGCAGGCTGCCTGCATGGCTTACATACTAGAGCTATTTTTGTACAGGCATCTTTCAATGACCTCTAGGCTCAAACTCTACAACTTTATGTCCATACCTAATAATTTTTCTTGGTTATGCACATCCAGACAGTAAATGATCTTCTAGTGTTAAAAATCAGCTTTCCTCTCATTTTTATCTCTAGAATAAATAACTGTTAGGTCAGTCTAGTAGCCCCTTAAAGTAGTAGAAGAGATCAAATATGTACAAAATAGTTTAATATAACAAGCCCTCCTGAAACGAAAAAAGAAAGAAAAGTGTGCAACTCTTGTTGGTGATGGATTCAGTTTCTGTGAAATTATATGATTTACAATTATTTTCACTCACTACCTGCAGCAGTCTCAGACTTTTACTTTGTGTTTGAATGGTTTTCCTGGAGACAAGGCATGACCACAGGATACTTCTGCTCAGAGCAGTAGCCACTGCAGATGCAAAAGAGGATAAAAAGAGAGGAAGAATAGGGATACCTCTCCAATATGTCCTTGTAGGCCCTAGTGATTTGCACAGGGACCTTATGGGAGAGGATGGTGTCCTTGTATCTAATGGTTTTGAATAGCTTTTTCATTCATGGCTTTGCTTAATTTTTTGAAGGTTCACATTGAATTTTAGCCTCTGCAGCATTCAGTGATGGAGAGTCCATAGCTTATCTTCTGATGGTTTTGAGTCTGCCACCAGTATCCCAGCCTGATGCTCCTTGTTTCCCATACTAAAGTGGAAAGCTATCCATGTATCCTCTCCAGTCCATTCCCAAATCTACATTACTTTCTCCTCATATATTTTTTTACTAAATGAAATGATCTACTGTGCTCCTTATTCTACTCTTCTGATCATACATGTTACCTTCTCTGAACCTTTTCCAGCACTACACCAGCCTTTCTGAGAGGATGACTCAGTGTTCAGGATGCAGATACACCAGGGATTTATACAGTGGCATGACTCTGTTTTCAGTTTTGCCCTCTTTTCCTTTCTTAGTACATTCCATCATCAATTTCCCTTCTCTCTGATTGAGTCAATATTTCTGTAGGACCATCTATTATAAAACCCTAAATCCCTTTTGAACCACTGACTTCAAGAACTCTTTCCTGAGCAGTAATAGCTAGCTCAAAACCTATCGTTATGGATGTAAATGTAGGGCTCTTTTCCTTATGTTGCATAATTCTATGTTTATGTATGCAAGTTTTATCTGTCATTTTCTCATCTAGTCAGTATTGGCAGATTTATCTGTGATGTTTTGCAGTCAGCCGTCTTTTCAGTCCTGAATCACTTAAAGTCATCAGCACTATCATCTCACCATTCATGTTCCTTTCAGATCATTCACAAGTATCTTGAGCCACTGGTGTCCTCCCTCCACTGATACATTATCTTCCCATCTTTTAAGCAGCTATTTATGTCAGGACCAGCCATTTTACCCCAAGGTGGCTGCATTTCTTCAGCTATCTCTGGTGAGGATCTCTCCTGGAAGGGCTGTGGAAATCCAAGGAGAGTGTTAGTTTGTCTTTGTCACTCCCACACTTGTATTTTTCAAAAAAAATCCTCATAAATCAGCAAGGCATACTTTTTTATTTGCTGTTCTTCTCAGATATCATAATTACCTGCATGTCCATTTATCCCATTCTTTAGAGTAGTTTCAGCCAGGCCACTGGTGTGTGCTTGTCTGACCTTCCAAGGAGCACTTTTTAAAAAGTTGAATCATATTTACTGCTTTCCATCTCTCTGGTACTGAGGCAGTGTTAAAGGGGGAAATTATACATTACTGTTGATTGCCGAGCTCTTTCCACCTTGATTTCCCCAAGAAGTCTTGGGTTGAAAAAGGATTTAATCCTAGGCTTTAGATGTCAAGAAGTTAGCTCTGATCTAAAAATCTGAGCCTGAGCTAGTCTTGCCAGATGCCCTGTAAAACCAGTGGAGACATGACATCCATATATGTCACCTTTTTTTTCTCTATTGATTATATAGGGAACCTGCAGTGACCAGTGTAGACTTGGACAACTGACCTTTACAAGTCTAAGTTATAGCAGGTGAATCCCACCCACGAGATTCCTGTTTTCTCCAGGAAGCCATTCACTGCTGTGACAATCAGCAAGTCTTACACTAAACTCTCTATTTCATACCATGTCATCTGGACACCGCTCAAATTTCAAGGCTGCTGCAGCATAATTTGGCTTCCCTATAGAAAGACAGAATATCCCCCTTTGACTTTCCTATATCTGACATCATTCTTTGGCAACCTATTCTACAGGACTGTTTAATTCCTGGATTCAGATTTGCTTAAATTATAATCTTACATAAAGTATTGAATCTATTGCTCCTATTGTCTGTTGTTAAGATGACAAGTATACAATATGTAGCGAATATTAATTTTACATATGAGGCTTAGTGATTTAGCATTTGTAACACAGTGTTTTTGTCAGGTGTAAGCCAGCCTATAGCAACCTTAATTGAAACCGTTCCTTTTAATGTGCCTATATGCCCAACATTAGGGTTTGGAGCTGGTTGTGGGTGGGGTTTTTTTTCTTTCTTTCTTTAAAAAAGGACTTATCCTAGCTGTGTATGTTCTTTGTCTTTTAGACAGTTGTGGGGTTTGGTTTGTTGGGGTTTTTTTCATTTATTATTTCTACAATTTCATTTACTTCTGTTTTCTCTTTATTTCTGGGCAATCTTGTCCTCCTATATCAAGATCGACTGCTTGCATTGTTTTCCAACAAGGGAAGGGAAAAAAACCCCAAATATTATCTTCTTCAGGTAGCTCACAGACACCTGTGTTAGGAATGATGTATGATCTGAATGTTATGAGCCTGTGTTTAATAGACAAGTTGTTCTCTTAAACTTATGGCTGTAAATTGGATATCACATTAATGTGCACAACTGGGTCTAGCCACGCTGAAGGTGACGTGAGAGTCACTATATGCAGCTGCCTTTCAGTACTTTCAAGAAATATATTTTCTTTTACTGTGCAGAATATCTGTACTTAGTTTTGTCTCAGCTACTCGCCGTCTGATAACCAGCTTTCTTTTTTTCAGTTAAGTGTACACTTCTAAACAAATCTTGTGCTTTTGATCTTGCAAAATGAGAAGTAGCTCATCTTCACTATTGTAGCTCACTTGACTGATAAAAAACAAACTTCTATGAGTCCATCCCAGTTGTCTCTTCAGTTCTGGAATGCTCCAGCCCTTGATCTACTGATCTGCTCCCCCTCTCCTCGCAGCACCATTTCCTTCCACTATTCTCCTTCAGGATGCAGTCACCTATTTCAGCACTACATCTGCTTGGTGCTATATAGTGTTCCTGGGCCGTGATTAATGAGCACTCTGAGTTTGAGCTTATAATTAGGGTGAACAACTTGTAACCTAATGAATATTACTGGGAAGATGTAGGCAGAGGAGGATCTGCTCATCTCATGAACCGAGTTGCTACATCAGCTTATTCAAAGTGGACATTTCCAAGTGGACATTTCCATCTGAAAGACTGATTATTTTTATATCTTCCCACCCATGCTGCTCAGCTCTTCACATCTAGCTGCAGATGTGAATACCCAGGGTATTCAGCCCCCTGAGCTGGAAGACAGGGACGGGGAGCAGAATAAACCCCCCATAATCCAGGAGGAAGCTGTTAATAACCTGCTACTCCACCTGGACACTCACAAGTCTATGGGGCCAGATGGGATCCAGCCGAGAGTACTGAGATTGGTGGCGGAGGAGCTTGCCAAACCACTCTCCATCATTTATCAGCAGCCCTGGTTAACAGGGGAGGTCCCGGACGACTGGAGGCTTGCCCATGTGACGCCCATCTACAAGAAGGGCTGGAAGGAAGATCCAGAGAACTACAGGCCTGTCAGTCTGACCTCGGTACCAGGGAAGATTATGGAGCAGTTCATCTTGAGTGAGCTCAGCAGGCATGTGCAGGTCAACCAGGTGATCAGGCCCAGCCAGCATGGGTTCATGAAAGGCAGGTCCTGCTTGAGCAACCTGATCTTCTTCTATGACCAGGTGACCCACCTAGTGGATGAGGGGAAGGCTGTGGATGTTATCTACCTGGACTTTAGTAAAGCCTTCGACACTGTCTCCCGCAGCATTCTCCTGGAGAAGCTGGTGGCTCATGGCTTAGACAGGTGTAATCTTTGCTGGGTAAAAATCTGGCTGGATGGCCGAGCCCAGAGAGTTGTGGTGAACGGAGTTAAATCCAGTTGGGGACCAGTCACGAGCGGTGTGCCCCAGGGCTCAGTTTTGGGGCCGGTCTTGGTTTAATATCTTTATCAATGATCTGGATGAGAGGATCGAGTGCACCCTCAGTAAGTTTGCAGATGACACCAAATTGGACAGGAGTGTCGATCTGCTCGAGGGTAGGAAGGCTCTGCAGAGGGATCTGGGCAGGATGGATCCATGGGCCGAGGTCAATTGTATGAGGTTTAACAAGGCCAAGTGACCGGTCCTTCACTTGGGCCACAGCAACCCCATGCAATGCTAGAGGCTTGGGGAAGAATGGCTGGAAAGCTGCCTGGCAGAAAAGGACCTGGGGGTGCTGGTCGACAGCCGGCTGAACGTCAGCCAGCAGTGTGCCCAGGTGGCCAAGAAGGCCAACACCATCCTGGCTTGTATCAGGAATAGTGTGGTCAGCAGGAGTAGGGAAGTGATCATGTCCCTGTACTCAGCACTGGTGAGGCCGCACCTCGAATACTGTGTTCAGTTTTGGGCCTCAGTACAAGAAGGACATTGAGTTGATGGAGCATGTCCAGAGAAGGGCAACGAAGCTGGTGAAGGGTCTGGAGAATAAGTCTTATGAGGAGCGGCTGAGGGAACTGGGATTGTTTAGTCTGGTGAAGAGGAGGCTGAGGGGAGACCTTATCGCTCTCTACAACTACCTGAAAGGAGGTTGTAGTGAGGTGGGTGTTGGTCTCTTCTCCCAAGTAGCAAGTGATAGGACGAGAGGAAATGGCTTCAAGTTGTGTCAGGGGAGGTTTATATTGGATGTTAGGAAAAATGTCTTTACTGAAAGAGTGGTCAAGCATTGGAACAGGCTGCCCAGAGAGGTGGTGGAGTCACCATCCCTGGAGGTGTTCAAAAAACATGTAGACGTGGCATTTTGGGACATGGTATAGTAGGCATGGTGGTGTTGGGTTGACAGTTGGACTAGATGATCTTAGAGGTCTTTTCCAACCTTAATGATTCTATTCTATTCCATTCCATTCCATTCCATTCCATTCCATTCTACCTGCAAGCTACACTGGGGGCAAGGGGTAACCGGAGGAGGTGTCAGATTGTGGCTAAAATCCAGCTGAGTCCATGAGAAGCTTGTCCAGTTTACAGAAGAGGTTTTGTGATATGGCTGTTGCTGTGGAAGACACAAACCAAAGACCATGGAGGTCTGCTCCAGTCTCATTCCTCAGGTCCCTATGGAGGGAGTAATGTGGCAAATTGACATGAATATCTTATTTGTCCTCAGTGCCTCATACACATGGGTGTCTGACCCTACACAGTAGTGTCAATGTTGATAGAGAGCTCTATTTGATTATGATGAATAGTAAAACTTTCCCTGGCCTTTCTGGGTAGCTGTTGGTGCTCTGACACATGAGTAGTTAAGACAACAGTGGTATTTATAGGCTTGATTGAGCATAAAGTTACAGGAAGATCATCTGTTAAATTAGAATTTTCTTGTGTGTCTGAAAGGGTAGTTTAACAACCCACTTGAGGGTTCCTCCCTGTTGGGAACATAGGTCTGGCATGGCTCTCGTAGCCACCTACCTCCTGACATCCATGGAGCACGTGGGAGTTAAGAGAAAGGAACCATGGACGGGACATCCCTGAGTGCCAAACACCAACCTTTGCTACATCACCTAGAGTAGGCTAAGGTTGTCGCTGTGACCAAATGCCATAGCTGGCAGTTGAATACAGGACAATACAGTTATATGCCGCAATTTTAATGAAATAATATGGAGCCAGGATGTGCTGCATGGTTTTCAAGTGGAGGATCCAACTTTCATAATGATTTTTCTGACATGATTATACAGTATATGGTTAAATGACGCAGAAGAGAAACTTTCCTGCTTCAGGCTTTAGCTGTTCTTTATCTGGAAAGGGGCTATGGAGGATCTTCTCCTCTAGAAAGAACTTTCCACAAAGAGTCCTACATTTGGTCCTGGGCCTGGTGGACTCAGTCTGGTCCTCATTTCCTTTAAGGTGCTCTGAAGAGTGTGCTAGTGAGGAAAGAACAGACTGGTACTCATTGCCCCCAAAGACAATGTTTGAGCTAATTGATGTTTAAGGAAATTATTTCCATTTTAGCCATGGAATTAATTTTTGGTTAAGACTACTGAATAAATGGACACAGAAGAGCCTGTGTGGTATTAACAAGATTCTAAATGAAGGAACCAATTCATTTCATTATTGAGAACAAAGTCATCTTCCCCAGAATAGCAAATGAGGTAAGATTGCCACTTTGAGGTAAGGCCCTGATTACTGTCTGTGGAATCTATTACATTCTATTCTTTCTCCCAGATAAAACTTTAAATCACTGTTCTCAACTGCAGACATTCGGTAGTTATTCCTTCCACAGAAAAATTTTATGTTATTTTTCTAACTTTTTCATTCTTATTTATTTTTATATTATGTTTTAATTAATATAGTACAGAATGTTTGAAAAGTTAAATTCTATAGCTAAGCATTGGGCTCTAACAAACCATTGGAAGAACTTAAAATGATGAGTAAATTATTAAATAGCACTAAGCTAATCCATAATTCATCATTATTGATATTTATACCAATGGCTGCTGGTGAGGAAGGAGGTGGAAGAGGATGGTATTGGTCAGCCAACTGGGAAAGCAAAGCAATGTCCCTGCAGGACTAGGGAGGTGGGAGGAGTGAATGGATCAGGCCAGAGGGCTGGCATGTGCTTTGGGATGAATGCAGCTGCTCTGCTCCTGGAAGATTTAGAGGACGGTCTACCTCACTGGGAGAGAGAAAAATGCAGGGTAGATACGGGTAGATGAAGTTACAGCTGCAGGAACAGAAATTAAATCAGAAGGAGAGGGAGTCAGGAACAGAGTTTATGGGAAGGGACTGGAATGAGGAGAAAATCCAGGGAAACCAGTAAAGCTGAGGAAAGGAAAAAGGGGTAAAGAGAAGATGCCCTAGGAAGACTTGGCAGCTATAACTTACACTACTTCAACAGGGAGCATCAGGAAACTGGAAGGCCAGTGGTGAGCTCTACTGGAAGTGCACTAGGGGGAAAAAACAGACACTTGTGGGGCAGAGAACTGAAGGGCAGTGGCAGAGGGTTGGGGTTTTGAGGCAGGATAGGGTGTAATGTGCAGCAGTGATGGGCCAAATCTAGCTCCCTTTAATGTTATATGAACCGTCATCCTAATGGTAGTGCTCCTGCAAGCATTACCCTTTTAAAAGCACCCTGAACAAAACCTGTGTAGGTTGAATGACAGCAGCCTATCCCCTCTAGTAACAGCTCCTTCTAATGTCACAGCAGAAAGGTCTTCCTACTATGGGGGAAACTCAGAGCTAAACTGGACTACTATGTGTCATATGAATGCCCCAAGCTGCTCGCACATCTCCTTCATAACTTGCGTGAGGTTTGCCTTGCAACGAACCTCATATGAATGCAGCTGTCCAGCTGAATGCCTCCTAGATGGACTTCTCTAGCTTACTATATTAATGCCAATATCTCAATATTTGTGTCCATCCCACTCATGGAACAGAGGCATGGGATCCCTGGTGCCCTTTCTGTCCATCAGATCCTTCCTTGTTCACATATGCTTCAGGAGGACAGATTGCATATGGTGCTGCACATGAGAAGCATGTGCTGCCAGCCAGGATTTCCAAGGGACTCAATTAAATGGTGATTTATATAAAAGTGCATAAAGATCTCTTCAGACTGCAGACAGGTCCTTATCAAGTTTGTTTTCAATTAGCAGCTGTTTAATAAAGTTTTTCTCATTGACAAATCCCCTTTTTGCTTAACCCACTCCTCCACGAAATTGTACGACCCACTTCAACCCATTTAGCCCTTGATCTAATATAAGCACTTTTAGCACTTTCTGCAAATAATTAATCCAATTTGGATTAGAGGGATTATATATGGTCTTAGTTGTCACTTGATAACACCTCATTCTTACCTGGCACTTTCAGTTTTACCCAGTATTATGAGATACAGGAGGCAAATCAGGAATGTCTCATCGTAAATGCTCGTATATCATGATTTAGTATGAGAATTGCTGTTCTTGTTGCAGAATCAGGGACAGTGAGAAATTCTGCTTCTTGCATGAATGGGATGACATTTGTTACAAAAAATTGTGCATGCTAAAGGAGAAAATGGTTGAATTTTATGTTCAGAGGCTGCAGCATAAAAAAAGAGAAAAGAAAGAAGAAGAGAGATGTGAACTTTAAGGAAACCTTTATGGGTCACATTATCAAAAGTTACATTTCATAACAGCTGAATGGATGTTTCAAAGCTCTGATCCCAAATATGCACTTTAACTCTGAACTGCTGCTTCTCTGCAATCATAACCTATTTAATAACATTTGCGTAGCTTCCTTCTCCTACCTCCCAGGGCCTGGATAACTTGCGCAAACATCCATACTGATGATGAACTGTGCAAGAGTAGTTTTTGCTATTTGTGCTTCGCTTTCACTCCACCTACCTCAGTAGGTAACTGGTCCCCATTACTTCCCATCCAGTGACTCACGTCAGCAGTACTGGTGTCCCCAGCCTCCCTTGCAGCAGCAGCTGTGCTGCAGTGGGCAATGTGAGGAACAGAGAGTCCGTGAGGATTTCAGCAAACAGGAACAGCACAGATGAGAGGGAGCACCAGCTGGACTCACTCTGACAGTTGAGCTCCCCGGGGATATTCCCTGAGTAACTTGCCAATGTCTGCATAAATGGTGGAGAAGGAGCAAAGGGGTGGGTGAGCAAGGTTCTCCACTGCCCTTCCCTTCCTCCTCTTTAGCTGGACTCAGAAGACCATCCCCACATATTTGCCATGGAATTTCATGTGCCAGTAACTTTGGACCTACAAGAGGCCTCACAGCCCACAAAAACTAAATTACAAATCAGCTTGCAACACTCCCAAGTAAACCAGGGTCCAAGAATGGTTAATTCAGGTCCTTGAGAAAGACCTACGGTGGTCTAAGTAGTGGTCGGATCTAGGAACCAGATCATACCACAGAAAGTGTAACTTACAAAAAGCTTTATTCTGGAAAATACTTACACTGGAGTGAGGTGGGTAAAACACAGACCTGCCTGCATTCCTGCACACATGTGGAGTACTGTTTTAGCAATATGCTCCTGCACTACCAAGCTAAGAATGTCAGAAAATTGTCCAATGAAATAAAACCATAAAACCACTGGAAATTGGATTGGCATACTGGTGGAGTTAAGCTTGGTAAATTTATTTTATTTTTCCTTTCTGGAGAATTGAAGCTCTGCTCTAAATCAATTAGAACAAGCCCCAGCCAAATCTGAAGGTTGATTAATGAAGGACGAGCTTCGTCTGCTTGGATCACTGTTCTTGATTGGCAATGGCTGGGAAGTTTGTTTCCAAAGCAGGAATAGGGCAAACGTACCACTGTGGCTTCATCATTACCTTTTCCTGACAAATAAAAGTGAGTCATCCTGGATGTCATTTCTGTTCCAGTGGTGAAGCAGTGAAGGTTTACACTGCATAAGCACACACACAAACATGTGAAGCTTCTGCCTACACCAAACATCCATCTATTGCTCCAGAAGCTTTGAAAAAATTACATACTTGTAAGGCTGTTTTTCCATTCATGCTTAGCATAGGTGCTGTGCAGATCGGACATCTTGCATCGCTGGTGACACAGGCATCAAAAAGCATGGAAAACCTGTACGTTCTTGTCCAAACAGTTCTGTTTCCTCTTCTAAAAGTGTTGCTATTGATTGCTTTACCTCCTTCATTTATTCAGTATAATCCATATTGATAAGCCAGTTTCAAAACTGTCTATTGCCAAATGCTAATAGCAGCACTGCAGTGTGATCTGAGTGTGGTTGCCCAGGGTATAAATTAACCAGATGGCAGGACCTTCTGCATTTCCAGGATGGGGGAAATGAGGCCTGTCAGATGGCAAACGGGTCACTGAAGGGAGCCCCCTTCCATGCTCACTGCTGCCTTGGCCTGGCAGAACAAAACTTTGAAGAGATAGTGAAGTTATCATTGTGGAGGAGTCACCAAAGACCCATCACCTTACTTGTCCCTTCACAACCCAGCACATTTTATTCCTACGTTTACTCTGAGCTCTACATGGCCATAAATCATGCAATACGTTTGGAGTACCATATTCCTGTAGTCCATCATGAATTTATATGTACTGGCATCACTACCACATTCAAAACATTATTAAACTCTGTACTTTCGCAGAATCTGTGATGTCAGGATAGCCAATACCAGACATATCTTAGCAAAATGTCCTCATCGCAGAGTCGAATCACATCCAGTCCTAGAAACTAAAACATTCCGAGGCTTTGTTGTCTAAGTACCCAATTAACAAAAACCTAATGCCTTCAAATGTGTTGGTGGCAAATAATCACAGACATCACTCTGGTACACCAAGTTGCATGGCTGCCCCAGCAGAGAACTTTTTATGAAACATTTCCCATCTACTTTTTGCAATTTCCAGAGAGCTTTATTCCTATCACCAGGCTTTAACTTGACCAAAAAGCAGTGTACGTGTCCATGGATTCTGCAGGGTGTCTGCTAGATACCAGAATAACACCTTTGCAAATGACTGGGTTTGGCTGAAAATCAGAAGGGTTGTAGAGATGCTCAAAGGAAAGCTGTAATTTTTATTTTTTTAGCCATGACAAAACAAAGTATTCAGCCTGAGAAAAGGATGAACAATATTTTTATGTAAGAAAAAACAGGTAAGTTGCAAGGAATTTAAAAAAAAGGTTTTAGAAAAAGAGTTAACCACCTTAACCCATACCTATCCCTAGAATCCCAGCCAAAAATAACTTCTTATTTTGCTATAGTTCTAGTAGAATATTCTTTTTACACATTTTTCCAGTGGGAAATGGCTTTGCAACCAATAGTAAAAGCAGAAGTATGTTTCATTTTCTTCCATCTGCTTTTCCTTTCTTCTACCTTTAAGAACTTATTTTCTGCAGGGGTGGAGAGGGGAGGGGACCAGACTAAAGATCTCTCAGTTTTCAAGCAGCTGAACTAGTATTTTAAATAGTGTGTACGGAAAACACATTTCTGATGAAAACTAGTATGTCAGTAAATTCAGTCCAGCAAAACTGAGCAAATTTGGGCTGTTTTCATAGTCATCTTTGTGCTTTTTGTTTTTCCTTTTTCAGCTTGTAGCCTTTTGCCAGGACCTGGCTGACAGGAACAAGGGCTGGGAGCAATTTTTAGAGGCCTGCGGTGTAAGGCCCAATCCAAAGACGTGGCCAGAGGTAACGAAACAGTCTGACACTCACGTAGGCAGTGTTGGGACTCAGTGGTGGTTATCAGCTGGAGCTACTTCATGGAGGGGAGAAAAGGCAGATGACAGGAAGATAAGCAGGGCTTTCATACAAGAACCAACCACCCCTCCCTGCTAGGATGTGCCGCTTTGGAAGTGGAGATCAAGCAGGACCTGGGAAGGAGGAGATGCCTCTTCTGCACTGGCAGCCACCAGACCTGCTGAGGACATGATGGGGCAGGGGGTCATGGAGAGTGCCTGAGCTCCCTATGTGAGCAGCAGTGACCCAGGGACAGCTGGGGACAGAGGAGTGGACTGCACACACAGTGACCACCCTCCAAGGTGGCAGAAGAAGCAGCTCTTCCTGGGGTCCTACCAACCTGCCTGGAGCTGGTGTGGATGGCTGCAAAAATGTGCTGGAGGCAAGCCTGAAAGGGCACAGTGGCAGGAGACAAACCTATTTACAGCTCCTTTTTACTCTTATTCTGCCTCATTTTGTCTCTGCTTTAAGAAGACACCTTTTCCAGTTTCTATTCCAATTAAATCTGCCTTTATTTCTAAACTCCCTCACTCATTCTTTAGAGGGTGTCTCTGATAGGAAAAGGTGAAGCAGAAACTTTCCCCATACAGGAAAAAAGAGCAATCTGGATGTTTCAGGACTTTTCTTCACCCCAGAAAAGCCTTCTTGCTGGAGGGATCTCTCCCAGTTGAGCTCTCTGGAGGGGCTGCTCCACCCCACTCCCATCTCACACACTGGTGGAAATGTGGGTCAGAAAAGCACTTTTGATGGACCATATCTGAAACTTTCTGACCAGTAGATCATATTTTCTGCCTTCCAAAAGAGGAGCAGCTTCTGAATTTTTTTGCAGGACACCTAAGTAGATCTGCTGCGAATGAGATAAACCAGATGGCCCATTTTTTTGTCCTGGTGTGACTGCTCCCATGCAAGGTACCTTTGCTTTCCCTGTCTATATCTCTCAGAGCCTGCCAATTCCTGTCTGCAGGGCACTTCGCTTTATATCAGTCACCTCATCAGAATATCCCATCCTTATTCCCTATCCTGTCAATCACCAGCTATTGCCCCTGGAGGTCTAAGCTGAAAGGTTGGGTGTTTCTGGTGAAAACTGTGTCAGACATCAGCCCAGAACTGAATCTGGCAATGCCTAACAGGCTGCATCTTCTCTGCCCTAGTTTCCTATCACTTTCAAAAGAAGGAAGAGTTGATGAGGAAGTGCAGGGTTGTTTCTGGCTGATTTAGAAGAAGAATTTCCTTTACTGTGTCTTTCATTTACTGAAAGACAGAAGATGGAATGAAGAAAGCCCATTAGTCCCTCTTGCTCCTAGCCCCAGGATGATCCTGTGGACTCCACTAGCCTTTACATGTCAATGCCTGCAGCCTGGCACCCTCCAGCTCCATGGCATGCTGGCATGGCCATCCGCTAACGCCTGCACACCACATGGGACTGCTCTCCCACCCACACTCAAATCCCTCTGCCACAACTGTGCCACACCACTCTCACACCTCTACATCTGCTCTTAGGTGTATCTGAACTGGTGCTGCACTGGTCTGTCCCCATCTAACCACACCTGAGCAATCCATGCTTCTCCATGCATGATGGCTCCTGTAGATATATGCCCACATCGTATGTGCCTGTGCATCTCCCCACACTGACCACTGACATTTGCACAATGCAAGACTCCATTTTCCAGTGTGACACTATGTTTACCAAGGCAAGAAACCAGAAGGTAAAGACTTTCCAGCAACAGCCTGGGATTCTTCTGAGGTTACATCTGGAGCGATTTTTTCCTCCCTCCCTCCTTGCAACATCCAGTCAATATTTGAGTTGTTAATAAAAAGCTGTTTTCTTTTCAGCTTCCCTGACTCTGCTCCACTCAAGAACAACATGTGCCTTGTGTTTCCTTAGCTTTGCTTATCAGATCTCCAGCCAAAATGAATGGCCAAATCTCTTACAAACAGAGAAATTAAATGAAAACAACACCAGTGCCAAGTTCTTTGCAAACAGAGAAGTGAAATGAAAAATGCCAGTCTCTGTAGGTTCAGCCAGCACATTGAATTATTATCTGTCATGGCCTGTTCTTACATTTGTCCTTTCCCTGTGGTTGATAAATAAGACTTCCCACAAGTTCTGAAGCTGTATCAGGAGTTGCATAGCAGATAATGTTAATAAATCTTAGGGGCTATCTCTCTGACTTGCCTGGCACCCTAATAGCTCAAAAGTCTTGTGGTTTCTAATGTCTTGCTTTTTTTAAACGTATAACTTTGAAATCTTTCTTCCCTTGACCACAGGCCCAATGGCCAGGTTGATATGGAAGTGACTGCAAGTCCTGATTTTCAAGGCAAGACCTTTGGGCTGATGCACCACAATTTTTTGCCCAGAGTTTGTGCCTTCATCTGGATGATAGGTGCCATTCCAGTGTCGGTGCTATTTGCAAGCGCTGTGCTTCATGGCCTGTGCAGCCCCAGCAATTGGTACAGATGGGTGCAGCGGGCACAGGGCAATCCTCTTTGTCAGCAGTTTGACCCACTGTCGCCAAGAAACACAAATCCTGTCACTTATGAAGGCTGGGCCTCGGAGACACCACCTCTGGCTTGATCCATTCTGCTCTCCTGCCTCCTTTGCAACCAGTAGAAAGAAATGGTCTCCTCCAGCCAGGGGCAAAGGGTGAGTCGCATGAATTACCTTGCAGAGGTGTCTGTCTCTCCCTGTTGAAGGGGCCTGAGAGTGATGAAGTCAGACTTGGACATCTAATTTATAGACACTTGAGGTGAAATAAACTCCAGACATGGGACAAAAAAGAAAAAAAAAAAAAAAAGAAGAAATTACTATGCTGGATCATGCTTAATAAGATTCCTTCTTATTAAGCCACTTTGAATTTTTTGCTTGGAAGCAGACCCCTGTGAAACAGGACTTAGGTCCCCAGGCGCTGGAGATAAAGAACATCTTCCTTTGTTCAATAGTTTCTAGTCGATCAGCTCCTCAGTTCACCTGAGATTTTCTCACTGAAGTTTGGCTGCTGCTCACTCTGTGCAATTTCCACAGGAGTAACGAGGACTCTAGCTGAAAAGTCGCCAGTTCCTGCACCACCAGTGCTCATAGAGCAACGTGTTACAGCTGTCTTGTAGGCTGCATCAGGGTCTATTTCTACCATCTGCTTGTCTGCTGGGCACCCATCTGCAGAATATTGCCTTAAATTTGGTTTGCATGCTGCCAGGTCCCTTCTCCATTATGTTTCTATGTCCCAGTGTTGCCCTGTGAACACTGGCCACCAATGCCTTTCTGCTAAAGGTTGTGTTTTCCCTTGTTCAAAGACCTCTTGGGCAACAGCCAATCATGTTTGGTGGCTTCTTTGTGGAAAATTACTTGAAATAATTCATATTTCTCCCATCTGCCAGTGTTGTGGGAATTATATCCCAGCTGCAGCCCAGTGGGTAAGGGACTGGTCGTCAGTCTAATAGCAAAGCTGAGAAATGTGTGGTTGGCAGATGCCTTCTGAAGACGATCTCTAGATCTGCTGAACTCACTCAAAAAACCTCTTCCAACAGAAACCCAGATGCCTATACTGCTGCCAGTGTGGCTGTGTCATCTGAAAACGAAGTGGCATCAAATAGGATGGGCATTTTTCTTCCTTTTGTAATGCTTTTTACAATATCTACTGTGGCCTCAGATGTCTGCAGAGAGAGTTTGTCTGTGACTGTCTCCTGTGCTGTGACAGTCTGTGCCTTTGTCACAGTCCTGCACTGGAGGACACTGGAGGACACCACTTCTGCCTTGCCATAGTCTGATTTGTTTCCTAGGGCAGTTCAGCTGTCTGTGCAATCAGGATTATTTACCTGGAGTTAGATTTGGTTCTCCAAACCCCTTTTACCTTAAAGGTGAAAAGACATGCCCAAAAATTATCTTGTCTTTAAATAGGGAAACTTTTCCGCTTCCAGTGTTACATGTGGATGCCAGAGTTTTTCACTCAAATGTAACTATTTATTCTCCTATTTCTGTTTTTTTTTGTTTTGAATTGAAAATGGTATCCATATCCATCTCCTTGTCTCTTCCTGGCTGGAGCTACATTGTTCATCAGACATATTTATTAGCTCGTCTAGTGGCTTTACTATTATTCCTTACTGAGTTTTCTCACTTCCTCTAGTTTTTGTTCCTTGACAAAATAACAAAAGCCTTACTTTTGCTGTCTCATTTTTATCCATTCTCAGCTTCTCCTTATCACACTCTTTTCTTTTTTCTATTATCAACACGCTCCAGCAAGGTCTTCTGTCTGCGAATCCAGCATTTGTGCTCAGTCTGTCTGTAAAGCATGTCTGGGGTCTTTCTAGGTGTGACTTCATTTTCTTCTGATTTCTTAAAGTTGGTCTTGCTAGACTCTCGTGCCCACGTTTCATGTGCTGCTGCTTGCTAAGTACATGAACTGACTCCATATTTCAAACACTGAATCTGTGCATTAAGTACTTCTGAAAACAGTCCAGTTCAATTAGCAGCCCAGCTCTGGGTAAATGGAGATCCTCAGAGGGATCTCCATTAATTGCTCTTTTCCTTCATCTACATTTTTTTAAGCGTGTTGCAGTGGGGATTACTGTCAGCAGGGAAGAAAACTGCAGCACAGCACCTAATTGCCCTCCACTGAATGCCGGGAGCAGCCCCAAGGAAGAGGACAGGCTGAGCAATCGGGCTGTCTTTCCCCATGTGTCAGGCAGCCTGTGCAGCTGCAGTCTTGGTGTCATTCCTTGACTCCACCATGCAAGCTGAATGTCTTCGGCTGGGCTGAAGATGGCACCAGTTGCCATCTTGTGTCTGGCTCAATATAGCAAGACACACATGCTCATGCGTGCACAGATCCGCATTTATAACCAATATGTTTATGTTTCAGACTCTTTTGGTGGTATTTTCCCTTATTCTAAAGTAAGGGAGACAATCACATCTTGTTCTTTGTGTATGGGAAACATTACACAGTTTTGCTCCTAAAATAGTGTGTTCTGTATCACCACATGAATCAAGTATACCTGTTGGAGAAATCTGGAAGAGCTGGAGATCCCTGTTCTTTAATTAGTCATATCAATGGGCACACAGTAATACATCGAGTACCTGCAGGTAAGTAAGCTCCCCTTTGGAGGAGGTGGGTGATGTTCGTGCTCTCCTAATTCATGGCAGCTGATTCTGAAACCACGAGAGTAGTGCGAACGGTGACACATCCAGCCAGGCACAGAGGCATATCTAAGATGGGAAACAGCCTGTCCTCGGTCCTGTTGGTCAAGGACTGAGGGGACTGGTGACAAATGGAAACTCCCCAGTGGGCTCTGTGTGGGGGATCAAAAGCCTGATGGCTTTGCAATGTCTGTATGGGCTCATGGGGGGAAATGGTTCTGCCCCACTTTGGGCACTGAAGTTACATAGTTCTGTCCACAAAACTCATTTGGTTTCCTCTAAACAAAAGCAGAAGGTGATTTATCCCATTCTCAGCCAGCTCACGCAAACTCCTGCCTAAAGGAGTCTGCTTTCTTCCATGGACTTTAAATTGAGTCTCAGGCAACTGGTTCAGACATGCTGTCTCACTTTTAAGTCCATGAATGTAGTGGGCATGAGTCCACCCAGGATCTTCGGTGCATCCTTCGCACCCTGTCACAATCTCAGTGTGCAACTTGTCCCAGAGATGGCAGTCAGCTACCAGTCTTGTCTCTGCATCTCTTTCTCCCAGTGAGTATGGGGATAGATGCTCCTATCTGATCTGCCTTCCATGCACATACTTCTTGTGCATCATGGTGCAATGGCATTTTGTAATAATCAAAACCATGCACGTCATAGATCCATATTACAGCTTCCTAGTGATTTATTCAAGCAGCATGAAGCTTTTATTACTCACATGCTTTGTGACAGGGAGTCCTTCCCATTATTATGATTATTCACTTTAGAGCACATGAAAACGTGTTAAGGACTCAACAGACATTGAAAAAAACAGCCTTTTCCCAAACACTTCCATTTTAAATAAGGATGCATGGCAGCAGACTGGTGCCAGAACAACAAGGAAGACAGAGAATAGCAAAGCAACAAGACTGTAAGGCTGCCCACAGGGTGTGCACTTCTAATTAAGTCTCCCCTCATTGTCACTTTATAATAGTGTCAGAGCCCCAGGAGCACCAGAGGAATTTTCAGTTCTCCTTAGCTTGGAGATAGCACAACCAGAGGCATCTCCAACACCATCATCATCTCTGAAAGGGGAGCTACCCTTGTGAGCTGGGTGGGGGATTGACTGGGAGCTCAGAGGCTTTCCTTTGGCTTGGGTTGGTGAATGAAATGAGGTGGCAATAGGCCATGAAAGGATACTGCCCTTCCATAGGTTTTCTCATGAAGGCTTTGATACTCAAGCTCAGGGATTTACAGGGTTCTTGTTTTCTATCACTGTTATAATTGTTCTCATATCAAATAAATCATTGTTAAGTAGAGCCACAATGCAGGCTGCTGTGAAATATTCACCTTTGTTTATTCTGAATTTCCGCCCTTTAATTTAATTAACCTTTTTTTTTACGTTTCACTTATATGTAGTATCACATGCCCAGGACACAGGCAAGTTCTCCACACAGCTTGAGCAGAAAGGAGAAGACTCCCTGCATCCTGTACAACTTTGCTTCCCCTGGGAATATGGCTGCAGGATGGTGCTGCTCCTCTGAGCCCAAGCAGAGACTCTGATAAGCTGCAAGGGACAGTGGAGAGGAGGCTGCTGCCTTCACAGAGCACCTTTGCAGGGCCAAGGTTGCTCTTTGTGGAAATGGAGGGGCGAGACCACCACCATTTTCATCCCTGCTGCCTTGCAGCATGGTTCTGAGGAACATCTCCAAGGTCTTCTACCCTCCTCCTCCTGGAGCACGTGTGGAGCGGTGCTTCACCCTTTGCGTGTAGCCTCTTCTACTCCTGGCCCCAGGTCAGCCTTGTCACAGGTGGACATGGAGCATGTGTGAACGTAAACCTCTTCTTCCTTTCTTTTCCTCTCCAGTCCTCCCATTTCTTGGTAGGTGCTTCTCCCCTCCCTCTGGTAAAGCCCATTGGTACGCCTGGGCTAGCTTCCTCACCCCTCCCTCCTTCAGCTCCTTAGGATCTTTCTTTCTTCCTTTTAATTTGACTCTACTCAACATTTTTAGCAAGCCTCTGTGCACACAGCATCTCCTGGACACACAGGTCCCTCAATGCAGGGGAAGGTGTCGACATTTTCCATCTCTCCTTCCTCCGAACAAGCCGCCCCCTTCCCTCCCACCACTCAGCATTTCCCCTCCTTCCAAGGGATACTCCCCATCAGACACCTCCATCCCCATCCCCCTCCTGGACTAGGGCAGGAGCCTGGGAAGGGGAAGCCTGACCAAGGCGATGGTGTGCACTGGGGCTTTCTCCACAGCCATTGCTCCCGTGACCGGGGAAGAGAAACGGGCACAGCCCAGCTGCAGCCTCCGCTCTTGGAGAGCCTCATTAAAGGAAAATGAAAGATGCCAACAAATACAGTGGGCCCTAAAGCCCACAACAGCTTCCTTGCTTTCAGGTTGTTGTGAAGAAGACAACTTACCCCAGAAGCCGTGAATACCGAGGGGAATGTGTAAATAAACAACCACGCAAACATCGTGCTTGGCTCTACATATTTCTGATGCTGGGTGAGAGGAACAAAGATGTCTTACGGGTGAGGGAGATGCAGCATTTGCTACACAGGAAAGCTCTTGCAAAATAAATTAGGGCATGAATATAAAAGAGCTGTAGTATTCCTTCCTGATTCACTGAGAGGGGGATAACAGGGACTCCACAGGAGAAATGTGTATCTCCCTGATAGGAAGACAGCTCACGGTCTCTCAAAAGCATATAGCTGAAATCAAGAGCCCTTGACAGTCTTCCCAATGGAGCTAGCTGGGGTATTTTGTGCTGCAAATGCGTGGCTGAAAAGGAGATTCTGGGAGCCAAAGTGGGCAAACGAAAGAGATGCGGTGACAAAGCAGCAGTGAAACTTCAAGCAGGTGCCAGCTGAAATGACAGAACCTGGGAAAGGAGTCCAGAAGGTACAAAAACAAAATGAAAGCACTGTTAAAAGAGAAGAGTGAAGGCTGCAAAAAAGGCAGCACCTGGGTCTATAAGCTCCCGTGGATCAGAAAGGCTTGCAGCGGTCTGGGGGGAGTTGTGCATGGGCTTTGATTCCTCTAGGGAGGAAAGCTGGAGCTGCGGGAACACACATGCTTTGCGCAGACAATTGGCAAAACACACTCTTGCATTTTGGAAAGGTGTTCAGGATAAGAAAATAGTGCAGGGAAGTCACTATTAATGAGGTGACTTCTAATCAGTGAGGTTCATTGAATGAAGCTGCATTGGCAGTCTCACATCTGCTTTTGGAGCAGAATGGGAACAGAGTAAGAAGAAAAGATGAAACAAAGGTGTTTGTGGCCGTGTTTTGCGAGGAGAGGTATCAGGACGAACTGGTTTCTAAACAGAATGGGAGGGATTTTTTATCCTGATTGGGCAGCACAGGATAAAAAGTAGTTTATTTCCTTTGCTTTGGTACCACAGGCACTGAAATAGGTTAATCATAGCTCTAGATAGCTTGATATCACAACAGGGCAGATTTAAGGTCTTTTAAGTGTCCTGTACACAGATTCATTTTAGCATGTAGAAATTGGACTTATCTCTGGAATATAGTCATTTCCAGGGGACAACTCAGCTCACCTAGTTTAGGAAATGGGGTAGACTTATGTCCAGGGATAATGAAGTGTGTGTAACAGCCCCATGGCTACTCCATGTAATCTGGGTTTGCCTGTAGTCACTACTCACAACTGGACATATGTTTCCCCTTGATCAGTGATTGCTAATGCGTGCAATGCTTATGTGTAAGGCCGTGCTCAACTTAAACAATGATGGATGGTGGACGTAAAGGTGATAGATGAAGTATGTTAATTATACAATTACAGGGGAAAGTGGAAAATGGTGCTGGTGAAAAGTAAGTAAAATTACTTTGCAAGCTGATACCAACCTCTGGAGCAGAGGTAGAAAACACAAAAGAGCACAAGACGGGGCTCTGTCCTCAGGAGGACTCTCCTGAAATCTTGCCCAGGCTAACTTCAGTGTGGTTGGGTCAAGTAGAGGATGGGAGAGCTGTATATTTGCATTTTATGGCCAGGGCTACAAGATAATTTTTATACATGTGTTCCCTGGGTTAATCCCGCTGAGGGTGGAAGCTCAGATGGGGTGGTTGCTCTGAGCACCTTTTGTGGAAGCAGAACGGGAGCTTTGGTTTAAACTTTTCCATTCATTAAAATGTAAGGGTATAACATCACTCAAGCAGCCATTTCCAGCAGGTCTTGTACCCAGAAATAACCCTAGGAGCTTGAGAGCCCAGAGAGACTGGTGAGGAGTCCCCCTGGGATCCAGTATCTGCTAGCATTGGTGTGCATTGTATTCAGATCACGTCTGAAATTGTTGTCAAGGTTGTGAGTGCCCCAGTTTCCGTAATCAAAGCCTTCCCGAGATTAGCATCCTGAAACACAGATGCTGAGAAAAAGCAGATTACATAATAGCCAGCTTATTTGCTTAAACTTGAGCTTGTATTACATTTGAGAACAAACAGAAAAACTGCCCTTTTTTTCCCGGAATAGTCAGAGGGCAGCATGCGAAAGCCGGTGCGCTCCCCATTGCAGCCCACCTGCCTTGCAGCACAGTGTAACTGCTCTGAAGGTCGCTGCTCAGGGGGCAAATGAACAGGAGCTGGGAGCAGCCCGGCCCAGGTGGGATCTCCCACCCTTGTACCAGAGTCTGTCAGAGAGATTACATGTGAATTAGTGTAATCAGAGAGCCTTGCAGCTCAGGGCTTTGCCAGGGAAATGCAATTGAAAATTCACATGCTAATCCAGAAGGCTCATCCAAAGAATACGTTTACATTTCTCTACTACCTTTTGTCCCAGAGGATCCCCTTAGAGCGCAGTTTGATGTTTCCACATACAAAGGGCTTTTATCCCCTACCGGTTTTCACTGTACAGAGGGGGAAAAAAAAAGAAACAAAAAACCACCAAAAGATTTCACTTCAGACACACACATGAAATTTTCTGGGAGAAAGCACAACATGGACATGGGAAGTGGTGCTAGAGACAAAGTGCTTGTGACCCCTGCAGAGGGGGTGAGCTGTTGCCTGTGCACAAGTATATTCCTTTTGCTAAAAGTGAGGGAAGCTGAACTCAGGTCTTCAGGCAATTGCCTCCTCCTCTTGATCCCTCTGCCAAGGGGAAAAGAAGAAAAACTGCTCTCTGCATTAAAAGGGCACCAGGAGTGGGGTTGTGCATGTGGCTTCTCTGATGGGCAATTTCACAGAGAACTTTTTGGAAACAAGGTGTCTCCAGGATACCATCTTTGGTAAAGCTTTGGGGTTAAACGCCCACAGGAACGATCATTTGCAAGGCTCTTTGGAGAAAGGGAAGCCTTTATTCAGTTATCTATGGTAGTCCTCTGAAATGAGATGGGCTGAAAGGGTGCAAAGGGGGGTGTATTTTGGCAGGGCACCTCTGGTTGTCACTGGCATTGCCTCTGGGCCACACTGGCTAATTTGCAGTTGTCACTTGCTGGATTGATTGTTCCTAGAGCCCAGGCTCCTTGCACTTGTCTGGTTTCACTTCTGCTCCTTGAAATACATTTTTGCCACATACGTGCCCCTTTTTACATGATAGGCAGATAATTAGCTGGTTCTTTCTAGTACCCTCCTAAGTGTCAATGCTTCCTATCTGGACTGTGCAATAGAAGTGAGACAAGCACTGCAAGAGTGGGAAGTGCTAAATCAGGGGCTTGGGGCACAAAGGTTTCCCCAAAGGGACACATATTTTGTGACAAAGCAAGGAAATGAATTCCCAGATAAGTGGGCTATCCTCCCAAGCCAGGGAAAAAAGAGGAACTTTTTGCGATGTGGTTTGTGACTCAGAATACCCCTGGAGTACTCCAGAACTTGTCACCGAAATCGGGAATAAACTCCTTAACGCCAATGTAGTATTACGAAGCAAGCATTCTCTATTGCAGTGCTGGATGCACGGGAGATCGTTCCACCAAGCGTGCGTACCTTCCAGCCTAACAAGTACAGTATTTATACAGTTTAGTTATACATATTTATTTTCTAAATTTCTTCTCATTATTCAGTAGTCCCTCATTGGTGTATATTCCCCTCACTTCAATTTAAAGCCATAGTGTGAATTTAATTTACTGTGCATGCTCAAGGAGAGGCGGGGGGTAGTCCTCTTGGTCCTGAATTAAGTCAGTGGTCGCAATCTCCCCCTGCCGGAATTACCCTTCGCCCAGTTTCTCCCCCTTTTAGCAGATCTAAGTAGCTCTTCATGGTTTCTTGACCAGGTCAGCCGTATATCAGTTACGCTTCTGCTTTCTAACAATCACATCCTGCTCATAAGACAAAGGTGTATTGTATAAGCTCCTATGGAGATAAGGCAGGGCTCTACACCGGATTTCTATAGCAGCATCTTTATATGCACTTGTATTTAATTATTATAACAGTTCCCCGTTTCTATGTTGCACAACAAACTAAAAATGACCATTTTGGTTACAAACTGGAGGCCTCACAAGAGAACAACAGCATCATCCCAATGATGTTGGGGCTGAAATGCCCATTTTTGCCAATGTTCATTAAATATATCTGAATATGCATAAAGGA
Organism: Balaeniceps rex; assembly: GCA_013401315.1. Taxonomy (NCBI): domain Eukaryota; kingdom Metazoa; phylum Chordata; class Aves; order Pelecaniformes; family Balaenicipitidae; genus Balaeniceps; species Balaeniceps rex. Next base: position 51,289 of record VYZW01032345.1, on the reverse strand, counting down.
AAAAGGCTTGGAGGAATAGTTCTGCTCCAAATAGGAAGACCAGTAAATATAATGGAGGCAGGGGACTAAATAGGAACCTTCTAATATTAAGAAACGCGAGATAGAGGTCAATACTAGAGAAAGCTTTCGGTGTTGAGATTTGTGAGGCTGGGAGCCTCCTGCATGGGGAAAGGCCTGGAAGCTGCATCACTTGGGACCATGAAATCCAGCCTGAGTTTGTCAGGGGAAACTTTCTAACTGTTAGAAATGTGTGCTCCTGGAATAACCTTCTAATAAAAGCTTGAAAGGTAAGAAGCCTACGTGGGTTTAAGATGTTTTTTGATAGAAGCATCTTTTGGCTCCCGTAAGGGAGAACTGGGTTTGATAAGCCAGGAGGGTCTTTCGCCCTGTGTCTGTGAAACACGAGAGTATAACCCCTGCAGAGTGCCTGTGGCATGTTGTCCCTTGATGGGATCCAGGGGTTTTCCCAAGGGTTCCCTGTCCCCCTGCACCTGGCATTGCCAGGATAAGACAGAAAACAGTTTTCTCACTGTTCTCCCATGCAGCAGCACGTACTCCTCACCTCCCAGTGTGGAGCACATGGCTGAGGCTGGCAGAGAAAAGCCCTGGATATACTGGCTGTGGTGTGTCCGTCCAAACCCATGAGTCTATAGGAAGAGCAGAGGTGGTTGTGAACTGCAGGGCAGGGACATACACTTTACAGTGAGGTGTCTTGGACGGGGGGATATGTGCAACCTGCTCTGCTGTGAATACAGCAAGGGCAGCTGTGGTGCCTACTCCAAAAAAGCCTTCAGATCAAAGCAGACAAGCCCTGTAACCTGACCTTTATCCAGAGCTCAGCAGCACTGATCGATATATTTCAGGAGAGCTGAGGTAGCTGAAAGGAAAGGGAGCCGGGAAGATTGACTGAGTTTAATGAGATGCACGTCCTTTCCCCATGCCGTGACATGGGCGAGGATGCTCTGCAGTTTGTTTTTGAGGGCAGGGAGGTCTGTCCCGGGCAGCATCTGTTGGTGTGGGGGAATTCACTGCATCTGGAGAGGTTTAGCCTTTGCTACTTGCTACTCATTTGAGGCTTCACTAAACTGAGTGGAAAAGAAAAAGTTCAGTGTTTCACCAATAAAGGGAAAAACTTGTGGTTTTATCCAGGATGGGAGATCAATCCAAGCAGACAGACAGGGTGAACCTGCTGCTTGTACAGGGGAAGCATATCCGAGAGGCGAGAGGGACTTTGTGACCACAAACGTGTTTTTTGTGGCAGATGCATTACCTGGTTCCTGGCACACACCTCCAGTACACACACACATGCCTCTGCCCCGTCCACATCTCCTCTGCCAGCCCTGTACAGGTGCAGCTGCAAATTCTCCGTGCACTAACCTCTTGCCCCGACACATGGGATTTCCTCATTACTCAAACCAAGGGGATGTTTTGTGTTAAAATTGTGCAAGCGGCTTTCTTGGTTTACATACGTCTACTACCTGTCTCTCTTCTTAATTTAATAACTCCAATTTTTACTGATTTTACCTCCTTTGGGGACATATACTCAGAAGTACCCTCCTGTAAAGCGCTTGCCTAGAAACATGATCCCGCATCCAAGCACACCACATCCTGCTGATGATGGGAGAACAGGCTGCAATACTTCGCAAGAGGAGGAAAAATAAATCTGTTTTCTTTCTTCTTATGTCTGCAAAAGTTTGGCTTCAGAAAACCAGGGGCTTAGAGAGGAGAGCAGAAGCAGCACGTACCCATTACTGCCCTCAGTGCTGGGCTGTGCGAGCTGTGACACACGGCTGCGCTTGCTGCTGCCTCTTCCTGACTGCATGGACTCTATGAGAGGCGTGATGGGTGCTGTCGGGGCTTTATGTTGCTGCAGATGAGTGTTTTTAAGCTGTGATATGTCAGCTGTGAGTCAGTGGTCATTCTGCTAGCACGGAGTCGTGATTTAACCTCAGCCGGCAACTAAGCCCCACACAGCTGTTCACCCACTTCCCCCCGGTGGGATGGGGGAGAGAATCAGAAGAGTAAAAGTGAGATAACTCGTGGGTTGAGATAAAGACAGTTTAATAGGTAAAGCAAAAGCTGTGCACACAAGCAAAGCAAAACAAGGAATTTATTCACTATTTCCCATCTCCAGGAAAGCCGGGCTCCATTGCGCTTAACAGTGACTTGGGAAGACAAACACCATCACTCCTAACGTCCCCCCTTCCTTTTTCTTCCCCCAGCTTTATATGCTGAGCATGACATCACATGGTATGGGATGTCCCTGTGGTCAGTTGGGGTCAGCTGTCCCACCTGTGTCCCCTCCCAAATTCTTGTGCACCCCCAGCCTGCTCGCTGGTGGGGTGGGGTGAGGAGCAGAAGAGGCCTTGGCTCTGTGTAAGCACTGCTCAGCAGTAACTAAAACACCCCTGTGTTATCAACGCTGTTTCCAGCACAAATCCAAAACACAGCCCCATACCAGCTACTAGGAAGAAAATTAACTCTACCCCAACCAAAACCAGCGCACAAGGGATTGCCTTTCACCAACTTTCCTTGACCATTTTCCTAGCAAGATCCTAACAAAAGCCTTCCCTGGGACATTCTGCACATGCTCAGTTACAGCATCCACTACAGTCCCAGCTCGTATTTCCTGTATTTATTGATAACAGCACTTGGCAGAGATAAAAGGAGATAGTATTTTTCCCGAAGAGACTGCTCAAGTCTTGCCAGCATCTAGAATTCAAAGAGAAGAATCCCAGACTCATTTCAAGATTTATTTTTTTTAATAACACTTTTAAGTTTAATTTTCCTTGCCTGCTCCTTTCTCTACCTTTAAGATATACTAGGGTTACAATTTAAGTTTTTTCCCCCAACAAGAAAATCCTCAAACACACTCTCTTGGGGGCTTCCCCTTCCCTACTTTCTTTTTCTGCCTTGATGGAAGCTACAAACATGAATCCAGGACTTGGGTCTTGCGGAAAGAAAAGACAAAACATCACATAAATTATATCACGAGCTGGAGGAATATGAAAAATTAAACCAACAGGAAAATACAGCAATAGTAAGGGTGACAAGCAAGCAAATAAGCAGTAAAAGCATTCCAAATTAATTTCTTGTTAGCTGTCAGCCATACTGTGCTGTTCCATCAGGGATACAGGGTTTCATTTTCCCATACACTGAACCCGCAACAGTTCCCTCTGCACACCGCTCCAGGATTTGATTAGGTTGTCTCGGCCCGGAGACAGAAGGAGCGAGATCTTTTATTTAAAAAACCCCAACACCCCCCCCCCCCCAGCCCAAAAAAAAAAAAAAAAAAAAAAAAAAATAATTAAAAAGACAACAAAAAGAGCCA
>VYZW01032345.1:18899-47951 GCA_013401315.1 Balaeniceps rex | reverse complement strand
CCCCCCCCCCCCAATGCCCAAAAAACAAGAAAGAAAAAAGAATACTCTATTACAGAAGCTAAGAGAAGTGCTCATCAGTCATGCCCAGTAGATTACCAAGTCCTGCCTGATTTATTTTCCTCCTCTTTGTGTCTAGATGCAGTGCTGGTCCCTGATGCTTTCCGTTTAGGATGGACTCCTATTGCCAGCCACCCCGTTTCTCCACCTGGCCCCAAGCTGTGAGCAATTCCCAGACTGACCCATGCTGGGGCTCTGCCCTTGGCCATGCCAGCCTCCTTCAGCATCAGGCACGCAGACAACATCTTCCTGAACGTTGTTGCTCAGATCAGTTTCTAAAAACCAAAGGAAGACACTGGGTAGGAATAACTTAACTGCAGATGTCTACAGTAAAGAGGTCTTCATCTGAACGCATCATTTAGGCTCCTATAAGGTGTTAGGGAGAGAAAGAGGCACTGCTGGAGCCATTCGTCTGAGTTGTTCTGGAGATCTAATCATGCCCTAGAAAATTGCTATTTCTCTCTATCAGCACTTAAGAGTCTGGTATTTATTTCCTACTACACCTTTTAGCAGCAGCTGGTGGAACTGGGCTCACTCCAGAGTACGCTGATAAACGTGCAGAAACACCTGAGACTTGGCCAACGGATAAGTAATGAAAAATAATGCCAGGGCTGTAGTACACCTACTAAATTAAGGAAATCCATAAGGATCCTGTTACCCAATGCAATAGCTCCCAGAAGAAATGCCGATCGTTGTGTTGGTGTTCAGGATGATCTCAGTGTGTAAATCAGGGGAGAAAGGCATCAGAGGTTGATAGGAGCTGCTGTAGGAGAAAAGGTGCATACTGCCAAGAAAGCGGGTCACACTGCCCTGCTTTTTGGAGTTGGAAATGGCTGCTGAGCACCCACAGGGAAGGGGAAGCTGGACCTGGATGGAGAAGGATGTCTGGAGTCCACTATCTCAGAGGACTGGATGCCTACATTGGTGTTGTAATAATCATTCTTACATTTAGTATCTCCAGTGTGAGTAGCTTCATAAGCAAAGGCATGTAAAGAAAAACTTGTACCTGCAGTAAAATTTGCACAGAGGCATATATTTATATATATCTATATATCTCCATGGTGTAGTCCTGCACATCTGAAAGAACTCCCCTTACCAGAAACTAATCTCCCTTTCTGTTGAAAAAAAAAAATGTGCTTAGCCTAGGGAAGCAATAGTTCTTGTGAGAAAAAGCTCTTTAAGGAAAGGCTGCTGTGATGTCCCATGAATCCTTCATTTGAAATTTGCATGGCCAAGAACCTGGCTCTGGCCTTAGGCATTCCCTGTAAGGCACAAAAGTAATTTCCATATAATGGGAAAACTTTGAAAAGTGCAGAAAAGGTGGTGGAGTCGATGTTGTGCAACCTGGGAGGTCACACGAAGATGTGGTTAATTCATCAGGCTGCAGCCTTGCTTATACTGGAGAGGAACTACAGAAGTACAGTCACACCCTGTAAAAGCAGCTCACCCTACAAAATTTGGTGGAGTGACTCCAGATTCATAACAGGGCACACAAGAGCAGGTTTTAGCTTCAGATCAATGGTTCTAGAGTACTTCCAAATTCAGCCGCTTCATCTGGCCAAGACCTTTAAATTTTATAATAGTTACATTTCAGCGCTAAGTCATTAGAACCTCAGCCAAAACCTTGTTAAACTGCCATGACCCCCCAAAGATATAAATTCCCTTTTCTGTGATTCATGAAACATATTAAGAGTCCCTTAAATATCTCTTCCACAAAATCCATTCCCTTCAGTGCAGCAGGGTGTCCGGTTCACGCTGATGTGTTGCTCCGTGGGACAGATTCTGTTCTTCCCACACCATCCTGTCGCTTACTGCAGCATGTAACATTTTTAGTAAATTGTATTTTTGACCATGCAGGTTTCCAAGAGCAGGTACTGAGGCAGAGCTCTGCTATTTCTGAGCCTCACCAAGAAACATTGTCTGCCTGCCTTTGTCTCAGAGAGCTATGACTTGGACAGCCTGAAGACTCCAGTCATTAAATCTGCCCCATTCAACAGCATCGCAGGGCGGCTGCTGCTGCTGCTGCTGTTTTATCATCTGCCCCAGGCAAACAAACTGTCCCGGACTTCCTGACCCATCTGTTAATCTGGCTTTATTTTCAGTGCTCAAACACCTCCCCCTCTCATATACATATGTATAGATATGTATGCATACTTTAAACAAGATCACTACTCCTACTCTGATCATGCAAATCCTTCAGTACCTTTTATTCAGAACCGAAAAAAGTTTCTACCCTTTCCCCCAGCCTGAAGAGCCCACTTTGGCTCGTGCCTCCTTCTCCCACCATCTACCTGTTTCAACCCCTCCATGCTAACCTGGACCCCTGTTTAAATCCTTCACCTGGGACTCATGATTCCCAGCATACTGCTTCTTTACAGAGCAATGTGTCTGGTTGCCCAGCTCTTAAAGGGCCCTGAGAAGTCGCATCACATATGCCCTCTTGCTTCTTGCTTCCCAGCAATGGAGCCAGAGGCACTCTAACCATCCATTAAATCTGTACCTTTTTATAAGAAAAACAATGGTCCTGGACTGGTTGCATGTTGTGAATGGCATAGGCTAGAATGTAAGTTTTCGGCAGGCTGGACTGAGAGTTATTTACTGCATAGCTTGCAGCTATTTAATCAGGGCACAACTGAGCCCAAGTGTTGATGAGCTCCAAGAAACCGGTACTTAAAAGCTTCAAATGCCCCCCTGGTTAGCAGTCACATTATCACTGCATATCACAGCAGTGGGTGCTGTGCACAACGAGGTGAGCTGGGAGCCAAGGGTGTGCAAGGCAGGCAGGGGCAATGGCCTCACTGGCAAGTGATGCACTCCCACAGCACCTGAGCAAGAAGAGCAGGACAGGTCTGGTGACAGTAACCAGGGTCATCCAAAAGCCCAGCTATGGCCAAAAAAATCTGCACTGTCATGACAGGTCCATGGTCAATGCAGGAACTCAAGTCAGCAGGGCAAGGTCAGGATCAGTGAGCACAGGTGTGCCTACAACATATCTTCAATGCAGCTCTGGATCCAAAAAGGGGAGGCCACCAACAAGGCTTCTCCCAGGTCTCTTCCCAGGTCTCGTCGCAGGTTGCACCAAGTCAGAGCTGACCTTCAGCAGGGGCAGCCGAACCCCCAGGGATGAGGTGAAGCAGCTCCAGAGCCTGTTGGTGCGCTCAGGACCCCGGCAGTGATTCTGCTTGGGTGAAAGGAGCTTCCAGCTCAGATCTCAGTCAGGATATCTCCAATCTTCACATCTCCATCAAGGGCTTATTCAGAAAGGTTGTTATATAAAATTGATTCCTTGCCAACATCAAACCTTTAAGTATCAGGATATTACAGAGAATGCACTTTATCTGGCCAGTTGCAAGTAGGCAACCCCCACCAGCCTCTGGGCTGCCTTGTTACATGATACAGGGTATGAAATCCTGACTATACTGGTTAATCTCAAATGAGTTTTTATCTTGTCATTTGATGACAGATACAGGGCACCACATTCTAACCTTACCTTTAAGGATTTGATCTTCCCATACCCTTAAGCGTACCCTAAATACTTAGTCACAGTGCTCTGAGTCTTAAGCAGGTTAGCCCGTAAAACCATCATCCAAATATAGTCAAGGACACCTCCTTCAAGGTGCCTGACATGATACAGATCACAGTGCCTTCAAGAAATACAGCCTTAAACCTTGTGTCTTGTTGATTTGTATGTCTCTAAAAGAGACAGGTTTCATATAGTCAAAGAGAAGACCCAAAATTGTTGTAAGTCATGGGGTGTGTCAAAGAAACTTGCCCAAAAGCAAGTACTTCCAGGTTTTAGGGAAAGGTCATGATCCATCTGATGAGTTCTCTACAGCTGAAAATGCATCTGCAAACTTTTAATGAGCTTCTTAGTTTTCATTTCCTTTGCTGAGGATAGATTTCCCCAAAATGTTAGTTCTGGGTCTATTCTTGTGCCCTTTCTGAAGTCCTAAGAAGAGCTGAAATATTAGGGCCTAGCTACAGAAGAGATCCCATGGATGGCTGTGACCTGGGCTGGTTTTAGTTTTAGCTGTGATAACAGTTGTCTAGGGGTCAAAGGGGCTGTTGCATAACTCATGGGAATGCCATATCTGATAATACTTCTGGCTATATCATATATATAAAAGACATAACAAATCCAGGTAGTCAGTGCATAAGGGACCCGAGTCCTTTATGTAAAGTGGGGCTGTTTTGCAGCTTTCAGATTTTCTCTGTGATTCAATTATAAGGAAGCAGAGTGTGATGAGAAGTGTATTAAAATAACCCATGCTGGAGGAGAAAGAAACCCCACCATGAATATCAGACTCATCCTAGCAAAGGGCTCAGGACACTGCTGCTGTGTCACAGCCCCTGCGCTGGGCTCCGGGAAGGTTGAAGCTGCCAACCCAGAGGGACGCAGCAAGGGTGAGCGCACCACCAGAGAAAAGGGGCATATATCATGAAGTTTATATACAATGATTTTGACCATGTTATTAATGAGGCTATTGTGTAGTAATTAGATAATTTGGACTATTAGGCTGTCAAAACACTAATTACACTAACAGTGTATTCTTAGCTCCGTATGTATTGCGTGTTCCCTTTTGCCTACAGCAGGGTTTTGAGGTTTTTTTGCTATGGATTTTACAAATCCATAGCAAAAGATTTGTAAGTTTTAAATTTCTCCTTGCTTTTATCTCACCCACTAGATCATGCTCTGACTTTTGGTCCCTTCTTTCTGTCAGGATTGCTGACAGGAAAGAATACCCTCCATATAGTAATTTAAAGGGTGAAAAGCCCATAAGTGACTCTGAGACCAATAGATGACTGCGGAGTTTTGCAAATAAAAATTATGACAGCAGCTTATTCCAGTTTGACTATTTCTTAGCCATCGATGCCAAAGTGAGCCTTCCATTATATGAACGAACTATGAGCTTTGATCTTTTAATAATCCCTTTGGGATCCCGATGCAAGAGAATATCTTCAGGCTTCTGTAGCTGACACAGTCAGATGGAGAGGTACCAGAGGAAAGAGGACTGGAAGATCCTCAGGGACAGTCCCTGATGTCACAGACAAGAGGCAAAGTAATGTTTCCGATGTGGTGAAATACCTGACCAAAACTGGGATTATTTCTTGTCCTCCAAACGGGAGTTTGGACCATGTCAAGTTGTGCAGTCGTGCGCCAGCTGTAAAACCAAGCTTGGCATTGAGAAACTTAATGCTGAGTTTCCAGACCCTGGTTACTGTACTTTTGGACTGCATTCATCATGACATCTCTCTCCACCAGCTCTATGTTGTGCTTACAGTCCACACATGAGAGCCCGTACATTCCCTGGTCCAAAGATCTGGTTTGTCACTCTTCCAGGACAGATCCAACAGCTACTACCCTCCCAGGGAATGCTTTTCTAGCATCCTAAAGGGATGTATGAAAATGGTATCTTGCAACTTATTTCTTACAATAAGCCCATTTACATGCTTCATAAAACCCACAACTCTGCAAAAAGTACCCAAAGCGGTGATGTACAGCCAGGCCTTCAGACATCACCACATCTGCTCAGAGAAGAATTAGCAAGACCTCACCAAACTGAAGATGATTTTCGGTGCATAAGACAGCCTTCCAGGAAATACATCACATTTATGTACAAGTTACTGAGACACTTCAGAGGAGCTTATTACAATAAAAAAGGAAGCGCCCACCCCTCTAACTGCACATCTCTCTCTCGTTCACCCAGTCCTGTGCTGGAGTCTCTGAAGAAAAATGATGGTCTGAGGCAGATGTATATGGCTGTAAACAGTTACAGTCTATACCAAGAGAAGATTATGCCACAAAATTATTTTGCCCAGACTCTTTCTCCCTATTTTTTAAACAAAGCTGCCCCTCTGACTGGGAGAAAACTTTCTGTAGACCAAGAAATACCAAGTGGCACCAACTTTGTTAATGCAATTAATGTAAAAATACATGGAATCTGTCAGTATATCTCCACAATTACTATGACCCATGCGTGCAAAGCAGATCAAAACCCAAGGATCCTACATATGCCAATTCCAAAAGTGATGTGCATTATCTTGCATACCAGATGCTCTCCCATAAGCTCTTAGGCTGAGGTCAACCAGTACCTACCAGAATGAACTCATACAAACAATCTATAAAGCCTAGGTAAAAACAGTTATTACTGAGAGAACATTTTTTCACAAAATGACTACTTCATCCTTGACCTCTCTGTCCCAGTCTTCAGAAGAGACCGAAACCTTCACAAGGAGAATGTAGGAACTAAAATTTCATAACTCTACTGATGATTGAAAATCAGGGACGCCATGGAGACACTGCATTTTCAGCTTGTTTCTATTGACCCTTTCCTGTAATACAAATGCCAATGACTCTTTCCTCTCTCTGCTCTGCAGAGGCTAATAGCCTGTGACATTTTTCCCTGCCAACCTCCTTCTCACTCCGGAGGGGTTACCTACCCTTTCATCTCAGCACTTTCAAAACTTTTTCCTGCCAGAGACCCCCATGGCAACGGATTTCCTGAACTCTTCTCATTTCCCACCTGTGTTTGAATGCACACTCCACCCTCATCTGCATGCTCTCTGAGCATACCTGCATCAGCTCCCTCCCACCCTTTGCACAACCTGCCTTGCATGATGATTATGCTCCAAATCAAGCACCGAATCCCTGACACAGATTGCTTAATTTTTTCCCCATATGAAATCCTTGCTGTTCATTGCATACCTGCATACCTGCTGGGCTTAGTTGGCACGTGCCTTTGCTGTCACCCATAATGCTGGTGGTGCCTTTTGCACAACTTTATCAGAAAACTACGAGAGGGTTTTTTTTCCTTCCTCTTTGTACCCCAATTTATCCTGTGACCAAGTTGTTTGCTCCCTCCCCCTCTCTATATAAAAACTTTATTCTCAGGAAAAATGAGGTTTTGTCTTTATACACTGCTGCCCAAGCACCATTTCATGAACTTTCAAAAATATTTATATTCAAGCTAACATGGAACTTTTTTTGGGGGTGTGTGTGTTGTACTAGTTGTGTTTTTTTTTCTCCTGGAAAATAATCCAAAGGTTGACTTTTAGCTAGCCACTGTTCAGGGTCCTCACTGGACCTCTGGGAACACTAATTCAATTTTTCACAGTTCCTGTCACAGAGGCAGGATTTTTAGCTGCATTTCTTCCACTCCAGGTACGTGTGCTGCAATCCACTTGCTCAGCCAATCTCCCTGGTCTGGATAATGATATTTATTCCAGCTGGGCAATTCCAGGAGGAGAAAATGATGGACTTAAATTAGGTCATATTTTGCAGATCCCTGTGTCCTAAATTTTCCAGAATGACAGAAATCCATTTCAGACGGTATACCACATTGTTTATTATCATTAACAAAACTTAGTGATAGAAAGGCTAAATTAGTCCAGAGGAAAATGCCCAAAGATAACAGCCAAGATCTCTGTCAAAATCATGTGTGGTAAATTGGTGGTGAGTGATGCTGACAGTGAATAACTGAAGTTGGTGTGTTAGAGATGAAGCCACACAAAATCGTGGGAGTGGGCTGCTTTGGTGCAGCGGCAGTACCCCAATGCCATCTGTCCCTGGTTTATACACTATGCTCCTTTTAGCAGAAAAGCAGTGTCTGATAGAAATCCCTGGTAAGAAGGTTGTTTCCATGCCTGGGAAGAGCAAACCTGCTCTAGGAGAGAAACTTGCCCAGGCTGCTGTGTGCCTGGCAGACAGGGAGACAGCGGCAGGATGGTGCTGGAGCTTGCAGCTCAGCAACAGACTGCTAAGGGGGGTGAGCAGCTGCCTGCGAGGACTTGCATCTGGCAGCAATAAACTTCGTGGGGTTTGGAGGGGACTGGGCAGAGTTTGCTGCAACTCACAGAGTTGCTGAGGTGCCTAAAAGTCTGGCAGGATACAGATAAAATGGGTTGTATTGTACTTCTCCATCAAACCCTTCTGCAGTCCTGAATATGACAGTGCAGCAAGGAGGAGGCATAACTTGTCTACCGGAGCCAGGAGGATGAGTGTGCAGGATAAGGGAGGTGCGCTAAGCCTTGCTAAACCATCTCCTTGTCCATGGGCTGTATTTTGAAATGACTGAACCACATTCCTGGAGGGGCTGATTTTCAGGTGAGTATTGCCTTCTGCATTGGGACTGCTGCCACACATTATCCCTGATTTGGGTAGTGGACTCCAGTATGGCAGATCAGATGAACACCCATGGCTGGTGGGTACTTGTGGGTCATGGGAGGTTGCTCCTTGGCTTGCCATGGGACTATTTGGCAGTTTGATTCAGGTTCTCCTTTTACGTATTGACTGTCTAGGGACTGTAAGATGTTCCTTTGGCACCTTTAATCCCCCTGTACTTTAGGGGTTGTGATACTTTGAATGACCTGCCCAAAGTCCCAGATCATTTTATCAAGAAGGCAACAACCTGAGCTGGGTTCCCAGCAGAGCACCTCATCTGATGTGGGTCCAGATGCCCTGGACATTGCAAGCGTCCCAGTATTGTACCCAGTCTCTGACTTGGTGTGGAAGAGTTGTGCCTTTGCTAACAAAGTCTCCTGCCCTCCTGAGCAGAGTTGTTCCATGCTGAAAGCCTCTTGCGAACGGTCCCTGGACCATTCCTACTCCCAAACCATGCCTGCAATTAGTTTGGACCAATGCTATTTGGCCCACATCAAAACCATGACAGGGAGCATAGCTCTGTGTGCTCTATGCCATCTTTCTTAAAGATCACAAATATGCAAAGGTCAAAAGCTGTCACCCAAAAAAAGAGTTCACTGGTTTAATTTTCCCAGATTTCTTGCAGAGGTTTATTATTTACCCCTAAAATGTGAGGCTGGTCCTTGCGATTAGCAGGCAGAATGGTTTCTAGGTCTCTCAAACCTTATCTGCTCGAGTAAAGTTCAAGCTCAGCAAGCAGAGGCAAAGCCCCACTCAAAGCCTCTTTCAATGAGAAGCTTTGTCTTGTGCGGTCTCTACAAGTGGAGACAATGTGAAAATATTCACAAACAATAGACAACCTCAAGCAACTTCTCCCTGAAATACATCCTGGACTTCTGTTTCCTTAAGTAGAGCAGATTCCTGGTAGAAAACTGGATTAAATTGGGCCACGATAGACATTAACCTCTTTTGGACAAGAAGAGCCATTACTATGCAGAGTATGACATTAGGTCATGTTCAAATTGTCATGATTGCATTTCAAAACATTCAAGCATGACAGGCATTTGCATAAATACAAGATGTTAATATCTAAATAAATTAGGGTAAGAAACCCAGAGACAGCTTTTCAGACCACTTCAGCACAAAAGCGCAGGTTTAATTTGTGTGCACAGTTATCCCAATTCCATGTCCAATGTACCTAATTAGCCATTTGCAAGGACAATTACTCAATTTGCATGCATGAATATTACACAGGCACTTTGCACCTGTATTTACACATTTGGGGCTGGATTTTTAAAGAGCTTAGCCCTCAGTTACCCATTTTGAGTTACCTACATAAGTTAACCAATTTTGTGGAGAAAATGGATCAGTTTTGTAAAACTCCTGTAGTGTCATGGATCTTGTCCCTAAATTTTTCCACTCTGCCCTGCAGAGAAGCTGTCTATGATAGAAGGTTATGGCAGATGTCACCAGATGGCACTCTTACATTGATTCCTCCTCATTCTTTTTTTGTTTATTTTGGTTTTATGTACGAGCAAATGTTCAGTATTGAAAAGACATGCTGTGTCATGAAATTCATTTGGTAGGTTTGGTTTAGAGGCAATTGGTATCTGAGGCTGTGTTGTGTGGTGGAAGTGTTTGTGGAAAATTCAGAAGATGTTCTTTAGGAGCTGGCCATGGTTGTTGAAGTGTAATTCCTGGAAGGAATGGTCATATAGGCCCCCGGATTTCTTTGTATGGGTTTCTCTGTTCATCCAATAATTTACTGGTGGCACTCAGAATATAACTAAAATCTTACATTACTGATCTCTTCCTGAAAGCTGGCTAGCAAGGGCTCACTCTGAGGACATGTGATACTAGTGGCAAAATAGGCTAATTGTATTAGAAAGGAAGGAAAATTTTGTAACTAACACTCATCCAATGTTAAAAACAAAAGACAGAGAGACTGAAAGAGTAATTTTATATCCTAGTGTACGAAAATACTAGTATTGGGCCACAATACAGAAGGTTTTCTCTCCAGTATGTCAATGAATTAAATATTAGCCCCAAATTCTCATGATGGTACTTTGCTCAAGATGGACTTGATGATCTTAAAGGTCTTTTCGAACGTAAATGATTCTATGAAAGTTTGGGATTTTTTTGTTGTTGTTTCAAAGGGAATAGTTAGACAAAGATGTGATTCATCTGCCAGGAAACATGCCAGGAGGACCTCTAAAACATCAAAAGAAGATTGTTCTGAAATAAAATACGCCTTAGAGAAGGCGAAACAATAGATCAAAAAATACTACTCATAACATTCAACAGAATGTACCCAACATGCTGCTAGGAGTTAAAAATGAATCCCCACAAGAGAAGGTAAATCCCTGTTTGTTTTCTTCTGATTGCTTCTAGACTCTTATTGCTTGAAGCCAGCAAAATCTATACCCCCCCCTCTGGGATATTGATTCAATAAAATATGGGAGATCCTTGCCATAGAGAAACATGTGAGATTGAAAGATAACAAAAATAGGTAACTGTCTCTTATTTAGGCATCATTTATGATTATGAAATTCTAATGTGGCTTCTGTGAGAGCAGTAGCTCAGTGGCCTCTCAGGCATACTGTAGGTGAGAAATTGTCTTGGCATGAAGAATTTAATTTTTTTCCTTTTCAGACTTTTTATTACTGTTGCTTGTTCCTTACAGTAAGGCTGTCTGCTGGAACCATATTCATCTCTGAGCATCAAACACTTGTACCTTCTTCTTCCTGAATATAAAAATATTCTTCAGTGGACATTCTCATTTTGGTTTACATTGTCCCTGTTGAAATCTCTGAGCTGAAAATGCACAATAATTCCAATTAAGCAGATCGTTAGTGCTGCTACTATTAACTTAATACATTGTGTTGCAACACAAGTGACACAACAGCTCTTGTGCATCTCCCCTTCCACCAGTGAGAGAAGGGGTCTTGCCATGCACCTCAGTTCCAGCCCTGACCTTATAAAAGTCTGTAAAAAGACAGGGAAGGTTGTAGGCAACACAGTGATTCAAAGACTAAAGAAAATGCCTTACACAGAGTGATTTCAGAGCTCAGTCTGTTTGGCTCATTAGGAGGAGGACAGGGTGGTGATGTGGTTATGGAAGACAGATGACCTTGGGTGGTTTTTTCCCCCATCTAGTAAGGATTCTAGTAAGACATCACCAAGAGAGCTAGTTCAAGTACAGACAGTGGGGACTCTGCTGGCAGAGGGTTTAGAATGGGCTATAAAAGCCTAGTAGGAGGCACATGATGCAATGAAACCTACAAACTCTGGAGTACATCTGCAGGCATTTCATGAATATCACTCAGGTGCAGTCACAAGGGCAGGGATGGTGCAAATGTAATGAAAGATTTGGTGAGATCAGGGGCTGATTCCAGGTATGAGAGGCAGGTCCACTGGCAGTGAAAGCACCAAGGACCCAGGGGAGACAGGATACTGTGCCCAGATGGTCAGCCCAGGTCAGTCTGTCACCTGGAGCCTCTGGTGGTTTGGATTCAGCTCTTCAGAAAGAGAATCCCCCATGCCTATCCCAAACTGGTGGGTTCAGGAGCTCTTCCAGGTTCACAGGCTCACATATGTGACCTGGGGACATCCCAGTCTCATAACAGGGTGAGAGCTTTGGAGTAAACCATCCCTGCTCCTCTTCCTTGCCTGCCTTCAAACAGCAAGAAGAGAGTAGTGCAGTCCAGTGAGGTTCACAATTCGGACGTTCAGACCACCAACACGTGAGAGTTGCAGGATGCACTCTGGCTGCTCAGCATGGATACAACCTTAAGACCTGATGTACAAAACTGAGGCACACATTGTTCTTTTCTTGCTTACACAAAATGGCCACTTTTATCTCCTTTTGGCTGCACCAGGTGATTTGTTGCATTTTTCACTACTAATGCATGCAGGCACACACCAAACAGTCAGCTGTTGTTCTGCTGTCAGGCTGGACATGTGCTTGGAAGTGAAGCCTTTCAGGCTTGTTATAGATTCAGACATCTCTTCATCTGGATGTTGCCTGCGGTCTTGGAAATAATCATGTCTTTCAGTAAGAACATAATTCTTAGGTGAATAAAAATCACTCAGCACTTTAATGAGACCATTACATTTGGTTTCAACTGTCTTACCTTCTTCCACAAGGTCTTTCTGTAGGAGAAACAGCTTTGATCCACCTCCTAATAGAAATATGTCATGTGCCTTGAGTTATGGATTCATTTCACTGGGTACTCTCCCTCCCACCAAACTCTACAGCTTCACCAGCCCTGGTTCTCCTGAAGGAGGTCTGTCCCTCTTCTCTTCTTTTCCTTCCTCTTCCTGTCCCCACTCCTGGGACATCCCCTTCTGATGAAGCTGCAGTCCCTGAAGGTCTATGGACGAAGAGGCCCATTAAAACAGCAACCTCTCTGCACTGAAACAATTCTGTTCCTAAAAAAGAGACTAATTTAAACTACACTGGCAAAGAAGGAGCCTTCTTGAACAGCTCTACCCAAAGGGATGCACCATAGAAGGCCTATGGCAACCTGCTGGAAGTGCTCCAGCCCTAGAGCCACTGAGGCAGGAATATGCCTGGAGGGAAGATGATGCAGCTTGTAAGCACCAATTAACCCTTTGCAGATAGGTCTTTTTCACAGCTGCAAATGACTCCTGATAATCAGATTATTTTTCCATGCATAAATTTAGTCCTATTACTTCTAATTATGCCTCAGTGTGCAACGCTAAACAAATCCCATCTTTTTGTTACATATACCCTCCAAGAAACTTATTATGTTCCATCTCAAGTCATTATGCATAAGTATCCCTTTTAATCATTCCTTACGTTCAGCCCCTCCAGACCTCAATTATTTCTGCTCCCTCTTAATGTGTTGTGATGATTTTGCTACTGAATGGACTAGAACTACTTCACTGGGTGTTATAGACCCTAAATAGATAACCAGAGGTCATTAAATATTTTTCAGGTAACCATTTTACAGACAATATTTTTATTTTTTTATATGGCCAAATTGCAACACACTCGACAGGTCCTTTTCTTTGGAATGTGGAAGATTTTAATCATAACACAGCAAGCCTCAATGTGATAATTATTGGCAAAATTATTTTTGTTGTTCTTATCAGCACTTTGTCACTGAAAACAGTCAATTTCCATAATTGCTGGTTCTTTATTATAAAAGTCAAGTTTTTCTGTGGAGGACTTTGGCCGTAGCTGATCATTTTAAGGTTCCTTGCAGAACAAAGCTCCTTAGGAGAATAAACAAGCAAGGAAGCAAGCAGTTTCAAGCTATTTTTCCTGAAAAGGATAATGGAGATGATTCCCTTGTGCAAGGCATGGGTACCCGCCCTTTAGCAGAAGATTTCAGCTTTGCTCCTACAGTGATGATGAAGTTCTGCTGAGCTGAGAGGCACTAAATGCTGTCAGCTCTCAGAGTACAGTGATGCAATTGTCTGTCTGCCATCCATCCATATCTTAAGGTGACAATTATGAAGCATGAGGGCAATAGAAATGCTCACAAAGACAGGGATACCCTAAAGCTGGAAGTGAGCGAGGAGAGGAACAAGGGCTCAGGCAAGCTGTATGTGCACAGAGCACAGGCACAAGACCACTGAGAAGGCCTGTTTGGCCAACTGACGTTTTTGGTGAGAAATCCCAAGTCCTACAGGGTTTCACATTTCATAACAGAGCACCTTTTTTTTTCCACTGCAAAGTGCCTCAAGAGTGCTCAGAAACTCCTTGTCTCTGCCCATGACACCACTTTTCTCAGCCCCTAAAAAAAACATGCTGCAAAGTGCTGGCGTGGCCTGGTGTACCTGCCACCGTTGTCGTCTACCACGTGTGTCACCATCACTGTGCATGACACAATAACATGCCACCAGCATCATGTATGAACCGTGGAGCAGCTGGAAGCCATTTCTGATATCAGTAGCTGGTGACATAACGTGTCATGATCAGGACATGCCCAAGGAAAGAGCAGGTGAGGACCATGGCATAGACTGGGTGGTTGAGCAAGCCTTTCATGTGTGCTCAGCAGAAAAAGCAATGGAGAAATATCTGTGGAAGTCTCCAGTCTTCCACATCAGCCTCCCTCTGTTACCCAGAGATAATTACCTGGTATCAGGATGTTACTCCAGTAAAGGAAAAAGAGGCAAAAAATAGCTCCTAATTAGTGGTCCATGTTTGGGATCTGCCATTGCAGGGGGTATTCATGTCCGTCAGAGGTGGTAGGCTGAACGGCAGACCAGCTCATGTCCGCCATGACCTCCACAACTCTCTAGGGTTCTCCTGAGCAAGCTGCTCTGTTTCTCAGTGCCAGGAAGCCTTTGACATCACATCCACAGCCCAAACATGTGGGTTATTTATGGGTGGTTTACAAGGCATTTACTTGTACAGGGTCATAGCAGGTTGCACCCTGCACCTATATTTGCTGCCCAACAAAAGCTCTTGAATTACAGAATGCTATTTTCCTGGGAAGCATTGTGGCTTCCTGATTTGCACTGGTGTATCTCTTTAGCAATGGCCTTTCTCTAACCATCTGAGAGCCAAACTTCCACTTGGACTGGCTTCCTGGTGTTTCTGCAACAGTTAGGGCCCACATGTCTTCATGTAGCCTTCTGGTAACACCTAGGCATAACATTTTCTCCCTTATTTTATGTTGAGCTCTCTCAGCCTGTCTCTGTCAATGGTTTGTCAGACATAGAAGCATGGAAAGGTTGGTTGGAAAGGGCTGTTGGGGGTCTTCATTCCAGCTTCTCACTCTAAATGAGACTATCTCCAAACAGCAGGTCAACCTTCAAGATCTGAGATGCTTCCAGCCACTGGAGCACTCTCCCAGTGCTGCACCAGCCTCCTGATAAAAAAGGTTTTCCTGATGTTCAGACTGAAGTTCCCAGTCTGTGGCTGTTGCCCCTCTTTTTTTACAGTCTGCCACTACTGGGAAGAGGTCTGCTGCATCATCTTTGTAAATGCTTTTCAAGTTTACTGTTTAGGCCACAGTAACAACAATGCAATGTAAACCAGAGGTATTTTGAATTTCTCCCCAGAATGACCTCTCCCCA
This sequence comes from Balaeniceps rex, assembly GCA_013401315.1. Classification (NCBI taxonomy): domain Eukaryota; kingdom Metazoa; phylum Chordata; class Aves; order Pelecaniformes; family Balaenicipitidae; genus Balaeniceps; species Balaeniceps rex. The sequence continues at coordinate 32,701 of VYZW01032345.1, read as the reverse complement.
GGTTAGCTGAGGACTCAGCATATGGCTCACTCAGCTGGAACTGGGAATCAGAGACAGAAACTCCTGGTTTGCCTCATTTGGAGGCCTTCTGGGTAAAAAAGGTGATAATTCCTACAACAAATAGTGGCATTTGCTTCAGGTATTTCCACAATGTCTATCAGCAGAGACCGAAGCAGTGGATTGTCACATCCCCAAGGTCTTGTCCTCTGAATATGGCATGATCTGTTGCCAAAATTATCTTCTTCCCTGGGGATTCCTTTGTGTTCAAAGATTTCTCTTGATGCTGTATTTCTTCAGAAAAAAGGCTTTAAAGTCTCATTTTGATTCGTTTGAATCTAAATTAGATTCATTTCATTTTGAGATGGGCTCAGTGGAAGAGTCTATTAAAAAATTAGGAGCAAAAGAAAACATCTGAATTGCAACCGCAGCATGAAAGCGTGAAGGCTCTTGTCAAAACCTTGATATAAAGGACAATGCTGTGCTTCATTGTCAAAGGGAGATAATTGAAAATAGCATTGAGTCATGTCATCACAGAACTCCAGAGCTGAGAGAAAGTTCAGAAGGGGTTGATTTTTGTAGCAAATTATTTTCATTGTCAGAAAAACTGCTTGAACAGAAATTTGATCTTCCTTTAGAAATACTAAAAGCTTTAGAATACCATACAAACCCACTCCACAAATTGATATTTCAGAGACTTCCTTTCTCTATAGTCTTTTTTACATCTCTCTCTGAGTAGAGCAGACAGAATTTGGTCTTATTAGGAAAAATCCATGTATTTAGGCTCCCCCCCTCCCTCTGTTGATACTGCTACAGAAAAAATGTAGTTGTTGAAATGCTTCCCTTTGAATAAATCTGCCATCATTCTATATGCCTCCTTCTTATTCATCATAACTGGAAAGAATTACAACAATGCCAGATCATATTTGGTTATATGGCTCACAAAAAATTGCGTGTGATAGTCACCCCCTACCCTAATAATCCCTACCCCGCCAGTCTCTGGAGAGGCAGCAGTGCCTGTGATGGTCCCTTCTCACAGCCCGCAGCTAGGAAGCATCCATGAGCACTGTTTGCTCCTTTTTCCTGAACTGCCCAAGAAGATGGGAGAAGATGGGATGTTTTAAGCAGAACATCAGCAGCCAACCAGAAGAGATTTGAGATCTACCCAAAGGTACGTATGGTGAAAGCAATCTCCTCCAGCCCAGCAGCTCACATGGTTGGACGTCCACATCTGAGCTACTCACCATCTGCCTCTTGTGCAATCAAAGCAAAGAAACAGGCACCTCCAGAGAGCAGTTCAAGCTGCCTTGTGTCCACTGATGAATCTCCATTGACCACAAAGGGACCCTGATATGCAGATGCTAAGAGGGGTGAAGGGGTCAGAGACCTCATCTTCCACCACAAATTCTGTTGCTTCACCCTGAAATACAGTCCCTTCCTGCAGGTGCAGTCTCTTTGCCTCTGTATGTGCTGGGAACCCAGCTGGTAGCTGATGTAAAACCAGTGTTCCTCATCCTCCTTCCCAGTTATGAGCCTTCTTAGAGACGAACTGGGAGAAAGGGTTTAAAATATGTTTCCTCTCCAGCATGAAAAATTTCCCAGAAAAGCATTTTTTTTAAACTGATAGTTTCCTGAGAAATAATGAAAAAAAATAAAAGTGGAACCAAAGCCCAACATGAAATGAAGTAGAATTTCCTTTTAGTCCTAGTCTTCAGGTTTCCCTTTAAAAAAAATCACAAAAATGGCATATTCTTCCCATTTGTTGAAAGAAATCCCAGCATGTTTTGTCTAAAAAAAGTTGATTTCATATTTTTCTGGCTCCTCTTAATGATAAGCATCCAGCCACAGCAAAACCTGGTGCCGCAGCCCTGCTGCACTCCTCCAGCAAAGCTGCCCTTGTTCCCTGTTGCACATCATCCTGCCTGTCCTCCCTGCCTCCACTCCTGCCATGGTTCCTTCCTCCTAACAGCAGACATCTGAAGAGCTCCCTTCATTGATCCACTTGACACTCGTGGGTCTGCTCTGAGCAGCACTCACTCAGGTTTCGTATTGATTTCTTCCAGGTGTGTGCAGTCCTTGACTTGCAGTGAGTACTGCGAGGACAACTGAGTGGAACGCTCGAGTAACAAAACCCCAGGAAAACATATCTACCAGCCTCTTTTTTTGCATCTTTATTGGTCTGCGGGATGTGTGTTCTACATGGTCATGTTAAGCTTTGAATAATTAAATTAGAAATGAGCTTTAGCATGCAACTCATTGCTGGAGCTCCCCAATCCTTCCAGAAAACTGGTATGTCCTGCACGTATGGGAGGATCTTGCTGTGCACAATCCAAGCTGTCTTTAAATTGCATTTTCCACAAAGCCCAAGCCCTTACCGCATAGTTGGAATGTCTTAATTCAAAGTTCAGGGTAGGGCTGAGTCTCCTGCCAGTGCCTTGTGCATGGCCCCGAAGTTCTTCACAGAGCTGAGCCCACATCATCAACCTCGCCCACATCTGAGGGCTGCTCAGGAAAATCTCTGGCATGGGAACACACACTCTTTGAAGTATTTTTTGGGAAATGCTCAGCAGTTAGGCACTGAGGGTCAGCTCAGCACAGCGGAAATAGCACAGCCCTAGGTGTTGAGCATCTTCCCTCCATCATTCTCTGCTCTGTTTGTTACACAGACTTGCTTCTTACTGCACCCAAGAGCAGCTGCTATCAGGATCACTGGTTTACCTTCTCCTTTTTTCCTAATCATGCTAGAATTTACAGATAATCAGTTGACTGTAAAATGAAGCTTTCAACTAGAATTTTCATAAGTTTTCATAGCATAACAGGAGCAGACACTGCATTGCAGGTAGTCCTCGGGTGGATCCACAGACTCCCTGTACATCAGGCACGGGAATATGAATTTCTCTGACATCCTTCAGGTGCCCGGTTATGTCAGCCTAGAACCCAGCTCACATGGAAATTGCATTTGCACTGACTGCTAAGGCATGCAAAGCCCTTTACCACCAAAGGTGGTAAACTGCTTTTCAAGGCAAGTTTAAGAGCGTGAACAGTAACAGCAGGCTAGGAAAAGTGAACGTTTTTAGAACAGAAACTCAGCTTGTAGAGAGGCTCTAAATGAACTGGCACACAATCATAGCTTTGGTAAAGGCTTATCTGTAAAAATACTGTCTTTAAAAGTGCCAGTCAAAAGCCCCAGAAGCGGATGGTTTCCTCTGTCCTAAAAGTCAAGGCTTAACTGGTTATGAGCAGTGGGCAATGCAGGAGGCTCGCTGGCACAGCAGTGAGTCAGTACCATCTTCCAGGTCTCAGCCTTTTCCATCCTTCTTGCAGAGACAAGACGGTTGAAGTTTCTAGTTGCCTGCCTCCACCTCACCTCCTCTGAGGGAAATGCTGTTTATATACTTTACAAACTTTGCTCTGTTTTGTTCCTGTGGTCTTCCCAGGATCCAGTAGTTTAGCAGCATTTCATCCTTTTATCCACAGAAGATCCCCTGCATGGGGATGTAGGAGACCAGTGATCACAGAAATCCCTTGTTCCATATACAGGTTTGTATAAAAAAAAAAAAAAAGAAAATACTTAGACATTCATACAAATCTGCAAACAACTCTGGATTCAGTATCATCAGAAAAGACCTACTGACTCCAGTGAGTTTTGAATCAGGTCCCGTTGTTTGTCTAGGCACTCAGCATCGTATTGTGGAGATATGGATCAGCCAGAACAAGTCTAAAGGAAACCATCGAGAATGTCTAGGGAACACAACCTGCAAGGGAAGACTGAAGAGATGGTCTTCATCTAGTCCTAAGAAGAAGCCTGAGACTGGACTTTTGAGGGTCTTCAAGTACATTAATGTTAGGAAACAAACTATCATTTGTATCTTCGTGAAGGAAGGAGCAATTCTATTGTTAGAAGAAGCTTTCCATACCCTAACAAGAATTTAATAACCTGACTGGGGAGATGATGTATCTGCCATTGATGTTTTTAAGCTGCAGCTTAGACAAAGATCAGTCAGAAATCACTTAAGCAGAACTCACTCAGCCTTGGGGCAGCAGGATGGCTGAGGGACTTCTTCTCCTCCCTTTGTGCTTGGTTTTCCCAAGTGCTTTGTGGAAAGTGAAAAAGGTCAGCGATCAGTGAGTGTGTTAGGGCAACATGGACCACATGTGCTTCACTAGTGGCAGGAGGCTGTCTGTGACTTCTGTGGCTGGACTCTCCAGCAAACGGTAAAGCTGTGTGTGCAAAGCAGGTCCCATAGTTTAATTTCCAGCTTGATAACCTCAACGCAAGCATTTATACCATATTTGCAACCATAAATTATTCACAGCAGTCAGGGCTGGATGGAGATCTGGAGATGACACAGTGGTAGTGACTTGGAGGGCTGCCCTGCCAGGAGAAAAAGTGGCAGCGTTTTGTAACACAGACATAAAAAATGAACTTTCAGTGAGTGATTAGACTAATATTCAGGCTGGAAAATTAGCATGCATCCTTAAGGCTGAATGTTGCAAAACAAAACTGAATTGTCAAACAATTCTGAATCATGAACACATCTGTAAAACTCATGGTGCTCTTAGAGGGATGATTGGAGAAGAGCTAGAGGGGTGAATTCATTGAGTAAACAATACATTGGGAAGCATTAAACCTGGATGAGTCCCCGATTGGTCTGATCTCTGTTGGTCCAAATGGGGACAATCTAGGCACAGCACTTGTCTGGAAGAACAAGATGTGCTCACAGAGATTCAGAGACTGAGGCCCCCTTTCAAGAGCAGAAGAGCATCCAGGAGACCCAGACCAAGCAATAGTCTTCAGGAAGAAGGCTAGTGTTTCTAAAATAGTGATAAGGTTGCTACTCAAAGCTGGTAGAGGTAGCATTTTTACTGGAGGAGACAAAAAGGACTAGAACTTGGGAGGGCCAGAGTGGAAGAAAATGATTGATGAAATAGGAAACTGCCTGGAACTCCAGTGGATCTTTGCAAATCAGCAGATTTGCAGGTAAATGTATTGCCCCAAACAGTCTGTGACCTCAGGCCTTTCTCCAGCTGATGTTTATCAGAACACCATGCCTTGTCTGAGCTTTTTGTTGCCATGGGATCTCCTTAAAATCAGAACAAAGGAAGAGAGGCATCCCCTAGGGGCTGGAGCATGACTGGTGGGATGAGATGCTACTCTTCGGCAGGCTATTATGCGGGCAGTGATGACAGTAAAGATGATTCTGCTTTTATTAATTTTCAACCCCACAATTTTTCCATGAGATGCTGCAATTCATGCTTTGCCTACCTAGCTCTGATCGTGTCCCGGCCCAGGGTGATGACTCAGTGCTGTCCCCAGAGCTGCAGAGACAAAGCTTGGTACCTAACAGCTGTGCAGCTCATCCATGTGGCTCATGGAGAAGAGAAAGTTCAGAAATGCTGTGAAGAAATGCAATGGCAGTTTCTCTCCTGTTCCTGCTAAGCACACACCACGCTATGTCTGCAGAGGAGCCATGGCTGGCAGGGAGAGCAGCCTGGTTGATGGCCTCTGTTTTGTTTGGGTGATCATTTTGCCATGGGTCTCACCTGGAAGAGGAGTCAGAACATCACCTGGACCACAGGCACCAGGAGGAACCACCTTCCTGCTCCACGAACATGGGCAGAGCTGTCCCTGTCGTGACCCTGGAGCCGCAGGAGCTGTGCTGCAGTCGCGTCCCTCCTCTCACTCTTCACCTAATGCAACAAGAGAACAGCTGTGTTTTCATGCCATCTCTTGGGGCTCTTCCATATCTCACTGAATATTGTCATAGAGAGACACATTAGTTTGTTTACAGCATTCTGTTTACCGAATATGTTCTCTATTTAGGTTTTTTATTATGATATTTTATTTTTATTGCTCTCCACATGATCTGTTTGTTTGCATTAACTTGATTCTAAGGTTTCATAATCTGATTATGGGGAGCAAGGCTCAGAAGGAAGTTATAAACCACACACACTGTAGCAATATACCTGCATTACCGAGCACCAGCTGTGTTTGCTCCTTGAGCCTCAGCCTCTTTATTTCCCAGGGTCTTTCCTTGAGAAGAAAAATTGCTGAGGAACCTGTGGACAGATGGACACTGAATAGGGGCATAAAGGTAATGCATGTAGGACTTACAAGTCTGAGGACTTGTTCCTTATCTTTCAAGGTGCTCCGTGGCTGTGCCCAGTGACGCAGGACCTGTCGGCCCATGAGTGGGCAGGGATAACAGGTCTGTGGGTCTGAGTGGGCCAGAGTGGAGCGGGTGGAAATGGCTCTGCCTGGCTGTGAGTGACAGGGATGCTGCTGTCTGTTTCTGTTTGGGAAGGAAATCAGTTTTATGCTCTGCAAGATCATAAGGCAGTCTTACAGAGACAGCACACTTTCTTGGGTTGCCATACTGGTTTCACCTCTGCCCAGTTATATGGGGTCAATACGCCCTTGCCCCATGATCTTGTCTTTGTGTTGTGCATAACATGAACGTAAGAGGTTTATTTCGTTTCAATAGATCCATAGAACCACTTTATGTCTCCTATTTTCTTGTAGACTTTGATGTCTAATGCAGCTTCTGGTTCAGAAAATCATCAAGCAATCATCAGGCACAGTCAACATGGATTCATAAAAGGAAAGTCCTGTTTAACTAATTTGATATCCTTCTATGATAACGTCACCCACCTAGTGGATGAAGGGAAGGCAGTGGATGTAGTTTTTCTGGATTTTAGTAAGGCTTTTGGTACTGTTCCTCACAGCATCCCTCTGGACAAGTTGTCCAACTGTGGGATGAGCGGGTTTACGGTGCGCTGGGTGAAGAACAGGCTGAACAGCAGGGCTCAAAGGGTGGTAGTGAATGGGACTACACCTGGCTGGCGACTGGTCACCAGCGGTGTTACTCAGGCTTCAATTCTAGGGCCAGTGCTGTTCAATATATTTAGCAATGATCTAGATGCAGGAGTTGAATGCACCATTAGCAAGTTTGCTGATGATACCAAACCAGGAGGTGCTGTTGACTCTCTTGAGGGACAGGAGGGCTTGCAGAGGGATCTAGATAGATTGGAGCATTGGGCAATGATTAATGGGATGAAATTTTACAAGTCCAAATGCCAGATCCTGCACCTGGGATGGAGTAATGCTGGGCACAAGTATAAACTGGGAGAGGAGCAGCTGGAGAGCAGCCCTGCAGAAAGGGATCTGGAGGTGCTGGTTGACAGCAGGCTCAATAAGAGTCAGCAGTGTGCCCTGGCAGCCAAGAGGGCAAACCACATCCTGGGGTGCATCAAACACCGTATAACCAGCTGGTCAAGAGAGGTGATTATCCCGCTGTATTCAGCGTTGGTCCGGCCTCACCTTGAATACTGTGTGCAGTTCTGGGCCCCACAATTTAAGAAGGATGTGAAGGTCCCTAAATGAGTCCAGAGGAGGGCAACAGAGCTGGTGAAAGGGCTGGCAGGTATGTCCTATGAGGAGCAGCTAAGGACTTTGGGTATATCTAGTTTGGAGAAAAGGAGGTTGAGGGATGACCTCATTGCTCTCTACAGCTTCCTGAGGAGGAGAAGTGAGAGGGAGGTGCTGAGCTCTTCTCCCTGGTATCCAGTGATACGACGCCTGGGAATAGTTCAAAGCTGCACCAGGGGAGGTTTAGACTGGACATTTGGAAGCATTTCTTTACCAAGAGGGTGGTCAAACACGGGAACAGGCTTCCTAGAGAGGTGGTCGATGCCCCAAGCCTGTCAGTGTTTAAGAGGCATTTGGACAATACCCTTAACAACATGTTTAAACTTGGTCAGCCCTGAATTGGTCAGGCAATTGGACTAGATGACTGTTGTAGGTCCCTTCCAACTGAAATAGTCTAGTCTATTCTATTCTAAAATTCTCAGATACTGATTGCCAGAAGCAGGGAGGGTATCACAGGTGACTATGATCTCTACTTGTTCCGCCTTTTGTACTTTAAGTGTTTTCTTAGGGAAATAATGTTCTGGAGTGGGTGATCTTAGGTCATCTCAGTGGTTGTCTACCACTCATCTGAGTGCTAACATGTGCACTAAGCTCCGGCAAGAAGGAGCCAGCGGAGAGGAAGGCATTTGCATCTTTCATTAGTGCATCACTTTTACCTTCAGCAACTTTTCTTTGCCTAATTGGATACAAGCAGGTAAAGAGCTCAATAATTCTCTTTTTCACTCATGCCAGCAACTGGCAAATTGCGGGAAAGATTAGTGTGTAGCCAGATGTTAGCCAGGAAATAAATTTGCCCTTGAGCAAGGGGACTTCTAGCCATTATGTTCAACACTGAACATGCATCAGAATGATGCATGAAATAATATCATTAGGTCTTTTTCTGGCAATTTTCTCAGAAAAAGTCAAGGGAGGGGTTGACCGAGAGCTCAAATATCCCAAGGCTTTTTATTGCAAATAACAAGACTTGCAAATTTCCACATGAACTGTGTGAAATTAGCTGTCTTGGGGCCAACTGATTCAGGGCTTCATCCTCCATCTGGTGAAGAATTTCAAAGGAATGTAGATGCCTAAAGAAGCAGATATATGATGAAGTGTCTATAACCTCAGAAGCCTCTCTAACCCAGAAAACTGCCTAGCAGAGTTTGGTAGTAACAGAACTTCCTGAGTGATGGAAGTGGTTTTTTTACGATTTTCTGAGCTCCAAGAGCTTGTGTTAGAGTATCTGCTCTGTACCCCAGAAAATACCTGTCTTGCAGACATAACACTTGCTCTCACCAAGAAGACCCAGAGTGGAAGCTCCAATTCATTTTGGATGAAGAGAGCTCTCCAAAAGCACGTGGTTCAGCAAGATAAAAAAGTTATAACACTCTGGATTGCTCAGGCCTGGACAGATGGATATTGCAACAACACTGTGCCTTCCTGCAGCTGATACACAGGTTGGATTAAGCACAGCGCTGTCCTGTAGGAATGCTGGTGGGTAAAGGAACATTATGGCTAGTCCCTCTTAAATCTGCTGTCTTCTCCCAAGAGCTGCTGAAATGGCTGTGCAATGAGAGACCCTGCATCTAATGCAAAATGAGCTGAAATGGAGGATGGAGGTGGTTAAACACTGGAGCAGGGGCCCAGAGGAGCTGTGGGAATCTCCATCCTTGGAGATATTACAACATTGACCGGGTAAGACCCTGGGCAACCTAATGTAACTTTGAAGATGACCTTGCCCTGAGTGGAGGGTTGGACCAGGCAACCTCCAGAGGTCCCTTCCAACATGAATTATTCTGTGGTTTTGTGAAAAGCAAAAAGCAAGCCATTCAGCAAGGTGTCCTGCTACAGCACTAGAGGCAAAAGTCTTGCTGCATTTTTCATAAGATTACCAACCTGCTTCTGTGGAGTTGGGGAAAAAGACGTACAAAAGCACCATGAAAAGAGAGAAGCACGCACAGAAGTGCTGCTGCTGCCTGCCAGAGGAGGAATGAGCTGATTGATCAAGGCAGCCAGCCTTGCAGTCCAGCTCAGAAAATCATTCCTTTCCTGTTCATCCAACAAGGCAAAAGGAGCATCCACATAGCTCAACTCCGCACATCCCTCTGAACCACAGTGTTGGATGTCCTGTCTCCATTCTCTTTTTCCTTTTGATTGTTTAAATCTCTGTTAATTGCAGAGACATCTGCTTTCAGCAGAGGATGAACAAACAAGTTTCAAAGCCAGCTTGCTTGGTGCCAGCAGCAGCTGCTGGCCAAACAAGAGATCCCAAGTTTACCCCTCTGTGCTTCTCTATTGGAGAAATATTATTAGGCATTCCCACCTTACCAAGCACTGGATACTGATGCCAAATCAGTTGTTTGATCCTGGGTATGAATGTCAGCATCTAAAGATTAACTTCTTCAGCACCTTAAAAAGCAGTGCTCTGGCTTTCTTAGCTGGCGTATCACATCCTTTTCTCCCCTGTGCTGAGGCAGTGACTGGGGAACTCAGCTGAACTTTGTCTTGTTGGAATATCCTGTCCAAGTCTGCAAAAAGAGGCATCAGCCAAATCCCAAATTTTTCTTTCTTTGCTAGCAGAGANGGTTAAACACTGGAGCAGGGGCCCAGAGGAGCTGTGGGAATCTCCATCCTTGGAGATATTACAACATTGACCGGGTAAGACCCTGGGCAACCTAATGTAACTTTGAAGATGACCTTGCCCTGAGTGGAGGGTTGGACCAGGCAACCTCCAGAGGTCCCTTCCAACATGAATTATTCTGTGGTTTTGTGAAAAGCAAAAAGCAAGCCATTCAGCAAGGTGTCCTGCTACAGCACTAGAGGCAAAAGTCTTGCTGCATTTTTCATAAGATTACCAACCTGCTTCTGTGGAGTTGGGGAAAAAGACGTACAAAAGCACCATGAAAAGAGAGAAGCACGCACAGAAGTGCTGCTGCTGCCTGCCAGAGGAGGAATGAGCTGATTGATCAAGGCAGCCAGCCTTGCAGTCCAGCTCAGAAAATCATTCCTTTCCTGTTCATCCAACAAGGCAAAAGGAGCATCCACATAGCTCAACTCCGCACATCCCTCTGAACCACAGTGTTGGATGTCCTGTCTCCATTCTCTTTTTCCTTTTGATTGTTTAAATCTCTGTTAATTGCAGAGACATCTGCTTTCAGCAGAGGATGAACAAACAAGTTTCAAAGCCAGCTTGCTTGGTGCCAGCAGCAGCTGCTGGCCAAACAAGAGATCCCAAGTTTACCCCTCTGTGCTTCTCTATTGGAGAAATATTATTAGGCATTCCCACCTTACCAAGCACTGGATACTGATGCCAAATCAGTTGTTTGATCCTGGGTATGAATGTCAGCATCTAAAGATTAACTTCTTCAGCACCTTAAAAAGCAGTGCTCTGGCTTTCTTAGCTGGCGTATCACATCCTTTTCTCCCCTGTGCTGAGGCAGTGACTGGGGAACTCAGCTGAACTTTGTCTTGTTGGAATATCCTGTCCAAGTCTGCAAAAAGAGGCATCAGCCAAATCCCAAATTTTTCTTTCTTTGCTAGCAGAGACTACTGAAGTGTTGCAAAGAAAAGCTTTCTGTTAAAAATCGTTTTTGGAAAATATATTTTTGAAGGAATTTTTAACACTATTAAAATTGTATATTTTTAGAATTTTATCAGTCTTTTTTATTCCAGCTTGCTGTCTTGTAACAAAACAACAATTATTGCCTATACACATCTTACTTTCAAGCAGAAAATAGGATTTTTTTTCAGATTTTTGTGCAATAATCATGATAAGATTGATGTAAAAATAAGGTGACAGATGTGATGAGCACAGCAATGAGGTCTGTTTTGAACCCTGAAAAATGGAAACAGAGTTATCATTTCATATTTCTTGGATGAAATGTTTTTTGATATTTATCAGGCAAGTGAGGGCAGGTGGATCCAGAGAAGCCTGTGCATCATGCAGAATGCTGAAGATGAAAATTAAGGCTGCTAATTTTTGTTTTCCTCTACTTGGTGGTGTGCACTATGATACAGATTAGCTGTGAATGTTGCTGGGTGTGGGGAGGTTCAGCCCTGGAGACGAGACAGACTAGCTTCTCTAGAAGCAGAACCAGTAGCAGGGATGCATCAACAAGAACATTCCCATCAGGGTTAGTTATTTTTTAGTAAATAGCCCAAGGAAGCCCACCTGAAACTACACACTGGGTCTGATTTGAATGGCTCCAGGTGGCTCTCAGGCTGTTGCCAGTCCCATTTTGGTGATAACACCTCCCTTTTCCCAGCACCTGGACCATCCCTTGCGTTGACTCACCTAGGAGTCCTTGCTGGACTGTCTAACAGTCTGCACCAGGTCTCCTCCCATGTATCAAAAGTAGGAGCTTGTTTTCATCCCTAGCCCGGTGTCCAGCTCAGAGGACCCCAGTGTGGGACAGAGTGATTCCCAAGTGACATATTCTTTTACAGGCATTTGCTGTGTGTCACAGCTCAAGAGATGGTAGCTGTGGTGCTAGGCAGGCAAATGCAAGGCTCAGCTTAGACAGCCTGCCTGCAGGGAAGTTTTGCTCAGGGCTCAGACCTCCTCAGACCCTAGTGTCAATCTCCCCTTGACCAGGAGAAACAGGTCTCATCTCCAGAGCTACACACATCCATCCTTATCCCACCCCATGATACTTGGCCTTCAGCTCCTCTAGACTGAGCTTCCCCACACCCTTTGTTGTAAGAAAAGATCCTTCCCACAGAGACAGTCTAACATGCTTTGTTGCACTGCCAGAGATCACTCTTTCCCACTTATGGCTTCCCTTTCTACCTAGAAAATATGAATCTCCATCCCCAGGAGCTGGGGACAGTCTGCAATGTATTTATATTACTGGCTCTTCCTCCACACCATGATCTAATGACTCCTGAGTCCTCTTCCAGCACTACCATGCTGTATTTACACCACAAATAGATTAGACTCAGGAACCCTCCTTGGGGACTCATTGATGCTTCTTAAAATTAGCTGCTCTGGAGAAACTATGAGAGAAAGCATGGATCCAGGGATGGCTGTGGACAGGCTGCAAAAGGAGCTGTCGATAAGGAGCCATAAATACAATGTCAGGCCTATGCCACCAGACCAATGGTACTATGTGGTTGCTGGGTCTCAAAAGTGACCACAGTCTTGATAGCCCCTTTCTACTCCCCCTCAGGATCTTGACTTTCTCATGTTTCCATTATTGAGACNTCCATGTTTGAGACCCTTCTCTGAAATATTTCCCCTGCTCAGCCCTCCCCTCTGCTCTCCACACTGCTCTCAGTTGTCTTCACCTGCAGGGAGTTTTTAAAATGAAGGAAAGGTTAAGGAAAATGCTGTTCTTTCCACCCTCCAGATAGCAATGGCACACAGAGCAGGGAGGCACTGCAGGTGAGGGTCTCTGCTGTGGGTGAGGGTCTAGTGCAAAGAGCTCTGTCCTGTGTTATCTGTGCCATAACTGTGCAAAAAAACCCTAGCTAAACTGAAAAGTTTCATTAACTTTCCTTCTTTAAAGAACAGGGAAGACCAGACCCTTTGGGGTGGTCTCTGTCTGGTTACAGTACCTCAAGACATGAGCAGGAGAAACCTATAGGTAAAGCAACTGTCTTCATTGTGTTAAACGTGGCCTAAGACAAAGCTTTGAAAGCCCTTAAGATGCCAATGCTCCTGGCTGCAGCACAGGTTCAGAGACTATCAGGCTGATTTTAATCTTCAGAAACAAAACATTCCAGACAGTAAAAAGAAAAGACTTCAGTTCCTCTCCTGGAGCTCCTCCTAGTTCTGAGTATCAAGAAGAAAAACACACACAGCAGGGACTATAATTAGAAAGGAGCATTACAAGAAAAGGAGTGAAAATTGCTCTGTCAACCTCAGTTCTGTTTAGGCTGTATCTACTTTCTCCATAATGTGCTTTGTCAGAAATACTACACTGGGCTTATAATGGCTGCGGAGTCTAATACTGATAGCAACACCAATGCCTTCCCCTGGAGCTACACTGAAATTAGAGGTTTCAGTGTTATCTGTAATAGGAAAACTAGCTTCCATTATCTAGGAACTGTCCTGCAATGGAGCAAGCCCCACCACCAGCAGAGAAACCAAAAGACACTCAATTCTAGTTTTTTGATGAAACAGTAACATTCCTCTTCTGTGCACTGGGGTTCATTAAACAGGGCACTTTTCAGAAGTGCCACTCAGTCTATTTTCAAAAATGCAGGCAGCGAAACTCACTTTCTCCTTCTTCTCTGACAGAAGAATGAAAAATCTTTCTTGTTTTTCTGGTAGCCTTGAGAATTTCCTGAGGAAAATCTGGATAGCATGATCCACAGCGCTGTGTCCTAATGAGGCATCAAGTAGGATGGATGGGGGTGTTCCATGCTGCAAGTGGCCACCAGCCGTGTGGCATTT